>PNEQ01021649.1:33564-64054 GCA_003012365.1 Medauroidea extradentata | reverse complement strand
TTCTTTGCTGTGGTTCATATTGAAACGAAAATTTGTTGTAGCAAAGAAAGCGTTTTTTAGAATATGTGATTCTTCTAATAGAATATCTACAAATCTATACGTAAGTTTAAACTTTATCGCAACTTCAAGCTACATGTTGGTATAATCATTTACAAGACAAATTTAAGTTATTTTATATCTGATAAGACAATAGTAATGACTGAAAAATCTTAAACATGGTAGAATACGATAAAAAGCACTGCACTTGTACTTTAGTATAGTATCCCTTAGAATAAATATATTTAATGTATCCGATTTTAAGCATGTTTGTGTGTATTTATAAAGAACCTGACCAAATAGGTTTGAGACCCTTTCCTTCTTCTGACTGGAGATTTTGCTTATGAATACTAAGGGCAGAACCAATATACAAATTTCTTTACGACTTTGTAATACCAGGCAAAAATATTCTGGGATTATATTAGATCCAAACACTCTACTTACTCGTTCTGATAACTGAAAAATAACTTGATAAACCAATCGTTTTGGCGTGCAAAGAAGTTATAAGCATCGAACAGTACCAGAAGACTCTGAAAGCCTTATTTCATAGAGTATTTTTTTTTTTTTTTTTGTGATTCGAATACAGTTACTATACATTTAAATAACTTCGCTACTCATTTGTAGAAAACCTGCAAATTTCACGTTAATATCTGAGAGCTGACTAGACTCTCATAAGTTACTGTGTACTCATATAACATCTGTTGTTGGCCTTCAGAAGTGTGGCGTGCCTGAAATACTTATTTTCTGCCATCGATAAAATATCAACTGTAAAACGATTTCACATATTGTAACGCGGTCACTAAAAGATACAAGACTCGGAGTGAATCGCCAATACCAGATTTGCATTTTAATGAATCCACGTTAATAAATCAAAGAAATAAATTCCATCTTGTAGACGTTCTGTAGGCCAATGGAATCGCAGATTATTCTCTAATGTGTACGACCGTGCAGTCTAGATTGTTACCAAATAATAATGCGAATCTTAATTTTACAGATGCCTACACGATTTCAATGGTCTGCATTGCACATGGATCCACAGATATATATGTATGTATATATATATATGTATGTATATAAATATATATATATATATATTATATATATATATAAGCCCGACCATTTTCCCGAGCAGACAACAAACGAATGGACAGGGTTGAGTGATCATAGAGGAGTAGATTCTAACATGGAGGTCATCGAAATAGCGAATTTTTTCCTTTCCTTAGTAATATGCTTCATTTTCAAATTACACCTACCCAAGAAGGGAATAACTAACATAAAATTTACCTACTATTCAGCAGGGAAAACTACCAAAATACGTTTTTGAAATTAAAACTCACATCAGTGCCTATGTCTGCTATCAAGTTAAAGAAAATTAACAATTACGTTGTGGTGAGTCAGCAACGTTAAGAAAACGGTGAATTTACGGATCTGTTAACATAACAGCTTACGCTACATATGCATTGTACTCTCATATTCACTGTAAAATTACTAAGCAGTATCAGTAGAAGCTTTCTTATAACGGAGAAGAAGAAAGCTGCGATGGCGTGGACTCATTCAGCTAAACAAAATGTTGTACAGAAGGCTTATCAATATTTTAACTATAATATTTAGAACTTTTCGGATTCATGTTAAATTGACTAGTTAAAAACGGTAACTATTGCGACTGGCGGTTACAAGTACCTGTATATTGTAAACCCAAATTTATTATAGGTCTGCGAAAATGTATACCAATTAAGTGAATAGCGAAACAGTTAGAAAAGCAACCAGAAAATTAAATAGCGAAACAACTGTTCTTTATATAACGTACTCTAAAATTTTGTAAGTGTACTGAATATAGCGGGAGAAAGAACAAACGAGATCTTGAAAAATTGTTCGGTACGAATTCGCGTTCTGTGAACATGTAATAATGTGATAAATGAAAAAGCTATTGAGTTTAAAACGATCATGTATAAAACATTTGAGAATATGGTTTCAGAAACAGAATGGACAGTAAACAAAGAGTAACTTACAACATTAGGAAATAAAACAACGAGGAATACGTTGGAAATTTTCAGAAGAGAGTAGACAAAGGATGGATTGTAAAATAGAACATGTGAATGTATTATTTAATAAATCGGTAATCAATATAAAATGCTTTATATTTTGAAAAGGGCAAATGACAGTAGTTTACCTAAACACAAATAAAATACTCGGGAATGAGTGAATTATATCTTACAAAGGACAATGATGTTTAAACATTAGGGTACGACATACTACAAAAGGAATGACACAAAAAAGATGATGGGAGCAAAGTGTGTTCAGAGGAATGAAGGAGAGGCCAATGAAGCCGTAGGCCTTACGAAAATTAATTATTCACCAGATTTAAGTGGATTTTTAATCTAAATTTTCATACGAACAAGCTCTTTCTCCTCGTAAAAAGAAAGAGAGGATAAAAGTTTAACTACAGTATTTCACTGCGGCAATTATCATCGCAATGAAGCAGTGAGTGACCCCAGTACTGCTACATCGGCGCGAATGCCATATAGTCTCAGCACCAATTTTATTTGCTGTGAGTGTTGACTGGCCCATTACAAGTTAATTTTTTTTTTTTTTGACGGGGAAGAAATCAACACATTGAGATTTTGGATGTTTCTGGGATAAAGCCTATCTTGCTGGTTGCAGAAATTTTTGTAAGAAACATTTCAAAATTGATAAAAAAACCGTTACATGTGGCCGTCTGCCTAGGCCGCTGAGCAATGTACAGAGCTTCGATCGTTACAATATTATTCGAAAACTGCTCAATGCACATGATTGATGTATGATTAGGAATACCATTCGAAGTACGTTACATGTGCGCACATCGATAAGCGGTTCACCAATACTCGTTAAAGCATATTTTCTAGCAGCCGAAAATAGCGAAAACGGCGTTTGCATCTATTGTATACATTTGCGGTCCTATTTACGAATGAAAATCTCTGAGCAGACTATTTTGTAAGGTAACTGCGTGTACAATACACCTTTAACATTAATATTAAGTCATGAAATGATAGGGTTATCGCTGAAAGATTTATAGAGGCAGGTTGTCGACCAGAAGACTGAATGCCAGTTAAGTGACTTGCTTCTAGAGGCTAGAGGGATGCTAGATGTCTGTGCTATGTCGCACTTACCGCTTCCACATTTCTTAGTCTAAAACACGTAAATCACATCCTCCAAAGTGGCCACTCTAAACTGTGTTATAAAAAAATTCTATTAATGTTACTAATGTTCACTACAATGTACTGGTGTACAGTGTTTTCAGAATATGCAACATTCTCTTGCATAATTGAAGTGCGTTTGTGAGGAAGGAAATAGTAGTACCTACAACTACACTGTTATACAGAACTTCGTAAAATCCAGGTCGGTAAAATTTTCTAAACAAAAGCGACAAAAGTATTAAAATAATATGAAACACTTTGGCTGCGTTTTAAAAAGAAAAATGTATTTTTTTTCACTATTTCCTGAAACGTTGCTAACGCCCGTAACCAAACTATCACTAATGCGTGGTAAAGTCAAGTGTGGTTTCAGCAGATCTAGAATCCTCTAACATCAAAGGAAACATTCAGACTTATAAATGCCACACATTCTTTCTCGTTTATAAAAAGCTACCACAATTCGTACTGGGTGTTTGAGATTCTCCCTGCGAGTTAATTATGCTCTGTGTATTTGCACACGTAAATCTCATATTCTGTTTGTGGTTTCACTCTGCAAGTCTCGTGTAAGCACGTGATCGCCGTGAAATTCTGAGGGCTAAACTACTTTCATTTCATTCTTGACCTTTCTTCTTGCATGGAATTAGCCTTTGCTTGCCGTACTCATAAATGAATACTACTACTTGAATGAAAAGTTCAGCATTTCGCTGTGTGTGCTAAGCAAGCTTAAAAACGACTTGTGAATATCGCATATTTAACACCACATGTTTACATTTGACTGATTAGGAGTTCGGAACGCCAGATCAATTAATTTTGATAATTTTTGTAAAATGTTTCTCGCTTATTATCGAAAATCAAGGATTGACAATCCGTAGATCATATTTGTGTACGTCTTCCTACATTAATACATAGTTACATCCTTTTTTTATTTTTGTAACACTGACGACAGAAAGGAAAAATTTTTTTTCTTGTCTGCTGTCAGTGTTCCAAAGATAAGAACTTTTTATTACTAAGAAGAATGTGTAAAAAGTGCCATCTACGGATTGTCAAGCCTTGATTTTCGATAACAAGAGAGGAGAAAACTTTTTAACGAAAATTTTTATAATTCACTGCTTCGGCGCTCCACCCCACCCCCTTCCCCATATGTTAAAAATAAATTTAATATGATGTCTAAAATTGTGCAGTTTTTCAAGTTCCAGCAAGGAAACTAGTTCTACTTTTTTTATTTAAGGTGTTACCAGGCATTATTATTTTACAATATCACAGAAAATACTAAACGAAAGCCAACGAGTTTCTAACTTCCAAAATTAACTAGTTTTGTAAGTAGTAAAAAAAAGTTAACACTGAAAGCATACGGGTTCCCTCATAAATTTCACTCTACAGTATGCATCTCGAAAACGTAATATATATTTTAATACCAAATTTAACGACAAATTAACAATAATCTAAAAACTATGACTCCTGTTACAGCGCTAAACTTGCACTGTCAGAGAGAGAGGTTCGGTTTGAGTTAAACAACACTTGCTTGATTTAGTCAAATAGTTTATAAAAGGTGAAATAAGTACATTCGTTTCTGAAACAAAATTTCTTTGTGCATTTTGTTTTGTTTCCCGAGTGGTTTACTTGGTCAGTGCAACATTTGGTTATTTATTTGCGCATACATTTTTGTGCAGAACTATTTAAAAAAAAGTGGTAAGTCCGGGAGTTGAACCCGGATCTCTCACTTTTGGGGATCTCATAAGAATTCACGGCCAAGACTTAAAGTTGGTTTCGACGCATCCTAACGGACATCTGGCTCGTAAAATGCATGGCATTCACACTTATGTATGTAGATTATATTTAAACATTTTATGCCTTTATTTTTTTTGTAGAAATTGTTTTCTCGGAATTGTTTGCACCTGAAGGCAACTATAATGCTTATTGTCATAAAAATAGCAAAATATATCTCTACGTGTGGAAAAAAAATTGTGTGTACAAACATAAAGGTTTAATTGACGCAGCGAAACGAACATTTGTGTACTTAAAACACCCACTCACCCACCAACACACACACACACACACACACACACACACACACACACATATATATATATATATATATAAAACACTCGCGTCAGCTAAGTATTTTATTGTCAGATATAAATATATTGCCAAATAAACTACACATTTTGTTGGGTAAACAAAATGAGGTGTGTTGCTATTAGTATTTTGTTACTGTAACATAATATTTTGCTAGCTCAAGTTAATTGGTATTTCACTTTATTCAAACAAATATTTTGTGCAAATTTATTTCAGTTTCCGTGGGTTTCGACGATTTCAAAGACCCACTGCTGCAGCACCTAACACTTCAAGCAACTAAATCAACATTTATCTGTGCAGGGGTGTCAATGGTTCGACATCAAAATTATATTCAAAGCTAATGCATGTGTTTATGCTTGTATAGTTGGTTAAAGAAATTCTTGAAACAAACCACGTCAGTCGCAATGCAAGTGAAGTGAAGTTCGGAATGTGGCCAATAAAATGTTCAATTTAATTAGATTCTGATTGGTTTGAACATGAAAACATGAAGTTACCGGTGCTATAAATGAGCCCACTTTTATTACTGTATGTAGAAGTAATTGTATTCATGTTCTTGAGAGTTAGTGTACCGGACGAATGAGCCATGCTGTAGCGTGGTAAAGAAGGCATTTCTTCTTATGTAACTATTAAACATGTTTCCAGTGTGTTTAGCTACGAAAAGAAGAAACACTTAAAACTGTGTCCCTATTGTTTAAAAAATGCCGTTTTCTTATTTAAAACATGATTCCCAAGCTCTTTGATTAAGGGCACGGTTTTTCAGCACGGTCGTAGAAGAAGAGGTCTGGACACTCGCCTATCTAACAATGTATTTTGCTTGACCTCCTTGTTGTTTGGCTGTAGTTCGTCAAGTTACCGAGAATATTGTGTTTTATTGGCGCTTCAGTTAGGGCGGTCGGACCCAAAACTCCGCTCCCTTTTTTCCATTGTTAGATTTATAAAGTAAATAAAGGTTGCTAGAACCTTTTCTTAAATTTGTGAACGAAGAAAATATTTCATAAAATTATAAAAAAATACGTTTTGATAAATTGTTTATCTTAGCGGAAAGGAAGTGGGCGGAGTTTAGTCCGACCGCCGTAACATCAGCGCCAATAAAACACAATATTCTCGGTAACTTGGTGAACTACAGCCAAACAACAAGGGGGTCAAATATCCAGGCGAATGTCCAGACCTGTTCTTTTACGGCCGTGGTTTACAGCAATTTTCATCTCCATGTTTGTATTTTTATATTTGTACCAGTTTTTTTTTTTTTTTTTTTTTTGGTTATTGACACCAAATGTGACTAAATTTTGCTCTTATAAAAATTTTTATCTCACACAGTTTTTGCGTAATGGCTTGCATGTTACCGTTTCAAGGACGACACTAACACCAACTCACTTACCAAACTGAAAAAATTCACAGTGAATAACGATGTTATAGGCTTCAAGTTCAGCTATGTTAAACCACAAAATAATAAAAAAAATTGTACTATTAACATTTTTTGAATTATTAAAATATTTATTTTAAATTTCAGGACTTTTATTTAGGTACAAAAAATATTATTTGTTTTTAATTACGTGACATTGTAGCCTGCGACGTATTTATCCGCTGTGAATTTTTTCAGTTTGGTATAACAGTTGATTTTAGTGTAGTCCTTAAAACGAAAACGTGCAAATTTTGACTTTAGCAAGCCATTACGCGAAAACTATGAGAGATAAATAATTTTCATAAGAACCAAATTCAGTCACATTTTGTGTCTAAAAGAATAAAAAAATATCTGGTAGAAATAAAAAATTAAAATATGGTGATGAAAATTACTGTATACCGAACCGTGTTAACAACAATACAAAAACAGGCTACAATGCACAAACTACATTAGGAATCTTCAAAATGTTTTAGGAGACAGGACTTACTCGCCAGTAATGTTTCAAAAATGTATTAACAACTACAATAATTTAGTTAACGTGGCTTATAATATCACTATTGGTGCTGTACATTTCTAAATTATTCTCATAAGAAAGGTTTTCATCGAAATATGTCACATAATGTTCTTGCTCACACTATAAAATAACACGTGTGTTTATGCACACTCACACACACACCAACACACACACACACACATATATATATATATATATATATATATAACACAGATGTCCAGAAACAATTGCCTAAAGCCTAGCGTACACCGAAAAAATAACAGTAGCAATGTTAATTACAAAATGTTAGTTACAAAAATGTCATCAACAGATTCTGAGCTATGGTACACTATTTTATAGCAATGTTACTAACAAAGTTGTAAGAATGATGACCGGAAGTTAACAGCAATGTTCATGACAAAATGCCTACAATACTGCTGTAGTAACATTTGTTACCAACTTCCTTTGATCTAGACCGCCCTAGAATGTATCAGGAAAATAATGTTATCCACAGTGTCAGTGATAAAGTGATTAACTTGATTCTAAAATTCATAAATTTTGTCTAGCAAAGGTTTTCAACAAAGTGTTAGTAACAAAATTTATTATTTTTTTATAAATATTGTTATAGTAACAGAATGTTGGCAACAATCTTCATAACATGATGTCAACAATTTTCAAGCATTTTTACAACAATGTTAATAACTTTGTTGAAAATACGTGTTGTTAGCAATGTTATCGTGTGTAAACGAGGCTTAATAAGCAAACCCTACGAATCCTGGGTTGAGACTGAGACGAAAACGTTATTGGCAAAATGTTGTACGATGACATTTTCCATTTACAATATGTCAACATAGCACTGTACACACTCCCTTCTTTCGCTCCACAAATATATATGCCATATCTTACTACTACTGGACTGACATGTGTATTATTGGTCCAGGTTAAAATCCTGCGCAGATCAAACATTATTGTACGTTTATTTTAAATAATACCTGACCATGGATCGCAAGAGGGGACTATCTCCGTGCAGTGTTGCCATATTGCGCACATATATTGTAAAAATTCTGTCGCAATAATTTTCGTCTCCAATTTAGTCCAAGATTCCCGTGGGCGTTTGTTTCTGTGACATTCGGTGTACAAGAATACAAAGATACAGGGCGTGATTAAAATTAATCAAATTTAATTGTGAAATAAATAGCAAGTCAATATAATTATGGACACTCTTTCAAAAAAAGTATAGACGAAGTGTTACTATGTATTTCGACTTTTCACGTAAAATAAACACTTCTAAAGATCGTCCTGTCTACGAAAAAAATTAAGAAATATTTGTATTCGTCGCAGACGTTAAAGTTTCGAGCACATTAAACACGATTCGCTGTCCTCATTACGTTTGCAAAAGGCGGAAAAGTATAAATCGGATAGAAATAAAAAAGTAGCAAAGGTTTAAGATAATATCCATTACTACTACTTCACCTAGTCATTAGCGTAACTATATATTTCAGTAACTTGACGACACTTAATGTTCTATACGTCGCACAGGATTATTTATTTATTTATTTACAATTGGTATTCATCAGAAAAATTTGTTGTTTATTTATCGCGTAACTCTCTCGTATGCACATTTACAATTTAGAGAACATTTTTTTAACTGCTCAGATGTGTGTCCTGGTCTATTCAGCATATTTCTGAGAGCACTTTAAGCACGACGTAAAATGAGTTCTGACAAAATATTTAATAACGCATTCATAAAATGGCATGCTCGCTCGACTTTTGTAGTACACTGAGAGACGCAATTTTGCCCAAAAAAATGTGTTGCAATCTACTTGGTATGAAGAAACAAGCGCGCACGATGTCGGCAGCCAGCCTTTCGAAGCGTTCCACAGCGTTCAAAGAAAACAACACGGCAGGTACAAAAAACACTCGCGCGCACAGATACGACTGATAAAAAAAATGTCATCCACCCATCCTCTGAAACAAAGGCAGAAATAAATAAAATACGAACGGCGAGGTAAACAGCATCTTGTTAGGTTATGCGCACAGATCCTCGTCACGTTGGATTTACAATAGCACGACAGACGCGACACGAAGTGTGCGGTGAGGTCTCTGAAACAAAAATCGCTGGTGGGACGCGAATCCCGAATAGAAAGTATTTATGCTTCATTTGCGTCGCGAACTTGCCAAACCTGAAAATCGTAATTTCATTTCGTTCCCAAGTGTTGGTTAAACTGGTGAATTGGTAGAAAATTATATGTACTAGAGATTTTTTTTCTTCTTATAAGTAGGCCATAACATTTGTAAGTAAACGTGTAATTGTGAATTGATGCTCAAATTTGGGAATGCCGGTGGGAATTTAAAATTAATTACGAATAAATTAATAATAGAAAAAACGTTTTCAAAAACAAGCTTCTCTTTAAATACTCTAAAAAGAAGGAAATAAACTTTAAAATAAATCAAATCAATCGATTTATTACGTTATACAATTTATCTGATATAAAAGCTTGTCGCGAGATTTACCTATTTAATAAAAACTAATTTTTTTCTTCTTAGAATTACTTACGTCAAGACCAAGTTACAATGTATTCTTGTTTATCTACACAGTTAAAACCCACGACAATCTTTTATATCATACAAATTGTATAATGTAGAAAAATTAATGGATTTGATTTAATTTAAAGTTTATTTTCTTCTTTTTGGAGAATTTGAATAAATTTGTTTTTAAAAAGTTTTTTTTTTTCCTTTTACTATTTATTTTTCTTTGTGTTGTTCCCACAAGTACCGAAGAAATATCCGTCGACCCTCCCAGAGCTTTGTTTAGAAGTGTAGAGCTAATATTCAACATGGTTCGCCCCGGTGCCCTGAGGTGGTATGTTCACACCATGTTTGATACACCCTGATGCCACTCAGTCCTCGGCACGGCCTCACCTTTACTTGAGTATTTGAAGGTATGTGCCACTTATTTCAGCTTGAAGCTTACTTGTACCTAAGGAAACGCAGTTCTGGGTTTGATTTCGATTCTTTTCACCACCGCTAGAATGTACCCAGGGTGTAGGTCAACATTATTTAAGACACGACCCCGTTAGGTCTTACCGTTTAGCCGGGCAGTAGTACACCGTCTCCTCGAAGAGCTGAACGCGGACGTCAATGGATTTAGAATGACGTCACTTACGTCAAACGCTCAATTAGCCTTTACATTTGATTTCTATCAGCAACACCAATAAATAGGAGAACTATTGATGACTTACAGTCTTTAAATGCTTTACAGTGAACAGAAACCAAAGACTTTTATTATGTTCATTGTCCATTAAAAGAGTTCAGGTTTCGTTATACCGTAGCTCATCGTGTAGAGCAATTTCCACGACGGAAATTCTTGTAAAGAACCTTCGGTCTTCTAGAATGCATTTAATGTAGTTTTTGAAGCACAGACTCAATTGATTTCTCCCAGTTCACATTTATAAACTGAGCTCATCTACCAACGTCATACATTTAGTGTGCCATCGAACATTCTTCTCTATTATTATTATTTTTTCAAATTCAAATTTTTTTACATCAGAGAATGCATAGATACACCTGCCATTGGAGGGTGCTATTATAGACGAAAGTCTTTTTTATCACAGACTATAAAACCAATACAAATTAACCACGTGACCTTTATTACACAAATAATCATAACATAAAAAGAAACATATTATTGTTCCGTCACTTCTACAGTGAATAAAATTAAATTAACATTAAATGACCATAATTACAAGTAATCAACACTAAATAAGCACAGAACAATAATGAAACAAATAAAAAATAACAAATATTATCTAGAGTAGAGTACGGTAAGTTAAAGAAACATCTGTTATACGAAAGCTAGGTTATAGATTTGATATCTTACAATCTTTATAATTTCTTAGCATTGTAATACATATTTTAGGATATATTTTTTTCTGAATTTCATCAAACTTGGTAGAAGTATACTGCATAGAAAACTGTCTTGACTTTTGTCAATTTCTTTTATCCTTCTGTAATATATTCAAAGCGGCTGCTTTTTTTATTTATATTTATGATAGAAAAAAACCTCAGATAAATTTTTACTTAATTTATTAAACTGGTTACTCCCATATTACTTAGCAAGATGACTTATCTTTAGTAAATATCATGTATCATACGTCTAAATCTATAGTATCATGTAGTAATCCTAGATTATGTAAACGATTTTAACTTTCATGGTTAATTTGCAACCACTTTGAGAAAAGTAGGCTTATAAGTTATGCTGGCAACTTCTTGTTTTATTGGTTATTGCCGTTTTTTCTAACCTAACAAGCCTATTGAATTATACCATAGTTTTTTTCGCATGTTTTAAACAAGGCTAATCTAAATTAACTGCCACATGAGTCGTGGAAAAGAGGGGGAAGGGGGAAGTAGTACCACACAAAAACATATGCGTGGAGACCAGTTTACGAAAATTAATATCATATAGGAAAAGACACAGTAAGTAGAGTCGACAGCCAATTTTCCGTCTGTTCTGCAGGTGCTCGGAGGGATGCTGTGTCAAGAGAGAGGAGAGGGGTAGAGTCCCCAGAGAGGGTTTGGCTCCTGTCCCGGTCCGCCCATTAAAACGCCATGTAACGTTAGGGATGTCGGCAGGGACGCGACACGCGATCCGAGCCGGTTCCAGCTCGCAATTTCCTTGGAGGATCGCGAACGCGAACGTCTGTCCCGCAGCCAGCATGGAGACTCCGTCCCGACCATTATACCGGCTACTGGTCCGGCGCTCCAACTCTCTGAGACAATGATGATACACCCTCTGAACAATGTGCCAGTGTCTAAACATGGCCTTGTTACTATAGGCAATTCTATTAAGGTCGTCATACATAACTTGTAATGCAATGTAAAAAAATATCCTAAAAAGTTTAGGAAGTAATCAATCCAAACGCAGTATGGGATAGTTGCCATACTTCCACCTTGTAAATATGCAAACTTTTACACTTGTTATAATATAAGGATGGTAACTTCAGTACACATATGACTTTTTTCTAAAAAAAAAAAGTTTAGGAGTGCTATTATGGATGTTTTGAAAACAGTTCTATTATACCTACTTTCTTAGCGCTCCTATACACACGTGTGGCAAATTTACAAACTTTTTTTTTACAGTGATGCTTTTACGATAAGAATTTGTTTAGTCCCAAATGAGAGGAGACATCAAAAAATTGTGTATTCTATGTAAGCTATTATTTTCAAGACTATGTTTTCAGCTAATTAGGTGATTAAAGCAATTTCAATTAATGAACTAGACAAACCTATATAATTTTTGGTCTAGAAAATATTAAACTACATAGTAAAAACAATTTTTAAGAAAACTTTGCAACAGTTTTTGATGTCCGCTCTGGTATAGGAATAAAAAAATTAATATCGTGACAGCAGTATAAATTATGGATCATAAGCAGAGTATGCTTTAGTCAACAGGATACATACACAACATAATATTTCAAAGATGGAATCGGGTAAGATAAAACAAGGAACGAACAGAAAATAAATGATGTAGCAAAAATAAAAAAATAAACTTAAGTTAGCATGCGACACAACGATGAGACGAAACAAAACACAGTAGTTTTCCAGACAGTCAGTATAACGATGTTTTGGGAAATGCCATTAAACAGAAATATTTCGCAAGTTTACGGTATGGATCCGTAACATAAAAGAAACCCGAATTTTCACCTTCATTAAGTGTCTACCAATGCACAATTTTTTAATTTCAGCTTGCTTTACATATATATCGTGCAACCCCATTAACAAGAGCTGACAAATCAACAATTTTTTCTGAGTTGTGTGTGTCGTCGCAAGACTGTAAATCTCAAGTTCTGCGTGAGATAGGTGCTTGCATACTCAATGAATTTCCCACTTGGCCAAATACAGCATGAGCTTAAGAAGAAGGTCGTGCTTGAAATATCCGGCTTTGGAATGGATTTGGAGAATACTTTATGAGATGGGAAACATACAATAAGAAATATGATTCCAAAAACTTATGATTCTGATGCGACCAACGCGTAGGAATATAAGTTATGTAGATGCTGCAACAATTCACTTGGGTACCTGTTTCGCTCAGTAAGTCAGCTCGGCGGAACACTAGCGTGAGTTCTTAATCTCAGGGTGAGTGACCTACGACTCAGAGGCTACCCTGCTGGACGCTGCTTCTGCGCTGGTTGTTTACCATGAAAACGTTGTATGGCTTAAGAGCTAGTGTTAGATAATTGTCTTTATTGTTCAGATTTCGAGCCACAACATCTATTCAAGTTGTATTATCAAAATTTTCCTTTCGTAAAGCCATAGAACATATTCTGATAAACTGCTTGGCATAAATAGTAACGGAATATTTCATTAATTTGTCATGCAGAATCGTTGCAAGGGAATAATATGTTAACTTTGAAGAATGACTACGAGTCCAATAAAAGACGAACATGTAACACTACTATGATCTCCAAAATTCATCATAAATGTCTTCTATGTCACAACATTCCCACATTCACCAAAAACATTTTAAAACAGAAGATATGCAGAAAATCACTAAATCAAATATATCATGAAGCTCTCCCCTTTAAATGCACAAGAAAATAAAAATGTATAAATTGATAGATATTGAACTTTTTCGTAGCAACTGCTTATTCGAAGTAGATGAATTAAGTTTAATTATCTAGAAGACAACAATACGCGTACCACTGTTAATATGACAGATGTATATATATATATATATATATATATATATATATATATATATATATATATATATATATATATATTGAATTTCACACCATGTGTTGTGCAGCATTGGCGCCGTGAAACTGTTGATAGCTGCGTACATGCTTAAACGATAAACGACCTTCGGCGTAGTGTGGCCAGCAAGCTTCATAAAGGCAGTTGTTTTTAATACGTGAGTACTCAAAACATTTAGTGTTTTAATTCTTATAAGCACAAGAAAAAACCAACTCATAATTTAGTCTTTTTATTCCTGTAGCGATATTTTTTATCGTCTCACTGCAGAAAACTGTTTTAACAGAAAGCAATATCTTGTAAGGCGACTCAGTCCCACAAACAATAATTTATCACGTGGAACACGTACCCATGAAAACGCCAAGGTTGGCAGTGTCCTTAATAGATATAACAAACGTTTGAGTGATACAGAAGCGGTCGCGCGGGAGAACCACGCAACACATTATGTTGAGTTCGAAACCTACACGAATACCGTGGCGACGGGCCGCGCTCTACGGGTTTCAGTTACCAGGCTCCGGCCAACCTGATTTCGGTTTTCAATGGGTTCCTGAAATTGCTCCAGACGAATGCAGGAGTTGTTCCTAACAAAATCCGTGGCCGAAAGCTCTCCCAGTTCCTCTCATTGCGTCAATTTGTTTCTCACAGTCTCTACTGACCTCACTGTCGACAAGACGTACAGCGAACTAACCATACATTAGCTAAACCATCAAAATAATGACTGGTATTCAATACAAATAACCTAAAGTTATTTGAATACTTAAATTATGCGTATTTACTATATTTTCTACTAACTCCTGCTAAAAATATTTAACTTAACTGAAATACTAGCACACGTGAAAACTCTCTCTCTCTCTCTCTCAATATATATATATATATATATATATATATATATATATATATATATATATATATATGTTATGTTGGTTTGTGTACGCTTTAAAAACTCAAAAAGTTCTGCACCGATCGAGCTGAAATTTTAGCATGATATATAATCCGCATCAAGGATTGTTTTTATCTAATTTGCGACCGCGAAAAAATAAAGCGAGGAAAACACTTGCTGACAACTCAGGTATTGTATAAAGTTTGGGGTGTGGGAGGGGTGGGTTTACGAGTTCGTATCCCGGGCAAGACTTTGCGATGGGAATTACATGGCATCATACAAGCGTATTGCGCGCGCTCTTTACACTGTTATTGAGTACGCTAGCTGTTAAATGCCGGGCAGCTGTTTTGCGGTGGAAGCCGCAGCCGGGCAGCTGTTTTATAGAGAAATAAATATGAATTAAGAAAAGTACGCTTAGCGCAATGGACTGGACAAATCTGTTTGTATTTGATGTTTTAAAGATAAACAGTGAATATAGTATAATATAGAATATAGTATCACCATCAATTAACACGTAACTAAAAGTTAGTTACTCTTTTCTATAGTACACGCGGGCGAAGCCGTAACGGGACAGCTAGTGTGTGTGTGTATATATATATATATATATATATGTGTGTGTGTGTGTGTGTGTGTGTGTGTGGGGCTTAATGCAGGAACAACCAACGGCAATGTATCGTCAGTGTGTTAATAATGCATAGGTTATGCCTGATTATCACACATGTGGTATACTGACATTCGCTGTTCTCGCATTAAGCCACAGATATATGTATATGTGTGTGTGTGTATTTATATACACGTGCGTATGTACATTTATGATGTTATTTTTCGCCGAGGATTTTGCTGTTAGTATTCGAGTTATTTTCATGTAAGGAGGTTTGACCTGGGTTGAGATATCTCGTCGCTGGACGAGTCCATCTTACTCCTAAGGGATGTATGGTGCTGTGGTGTCTCAGACTAAGACAACTAACTAAATCGGAGCACATTTTTGTGTTAACCTTATTTATGATTTACACTTTTGGAGTGGAATTTCTCGGACCTTCCATTTCACTTCACAACACTGGCAGACATGACACCAGTCGCCGATTTGTCTTGTAGGAAGTATACTTATTTGCGTTGAAACGCGTCCATTTGATTACGTTTAGTCATTTGCTGCTGCATTTGATGCCACAGGAAGTAACAAGGTACACGTTTAAGATTTATCTTCACGATTCCTTAGTAGTTGCCCCTTCGGTTCAAGTGTTTGGCTTGGGAGGTGAGCTCGGATCATGTATTACCTGAGATTAATGCGTTCCCTCATGGCTCGGTCAGTCGCCATATTGAATGTTATTATATTTAGTTTTTTTTTTTACTTTATGAGAAGAAAAGTGTTAAATGTGCGATTATACCTCAAATTCTGTTTACACTGCGCTACAATACAGACAAAGCGATTTAGCTGTTAACATATAATTACGCTACAATTTGTGTGGCAATTTTTTTATATTAATAATTTGCTCGACAAATTGCGACCTAACTACACATTACTAGCTCTATTGTCATTGTTTTACTGTAGTTCAACGCAAATAGAATTTGAATTATAGTCACCGATTTATTATTTTTCTTCTCAGAATTCCAACGAAACGAAAAATAATAAAATTTAATATGGCGACTGAAACCGAGTCTTAAGACGAACAGGAACTAGTATCCTTGGTGGGTCGTCCTTTGATACGGTGCAAACATTTGGCTTCGACAATTGCATGGCAACTAATACAAAACCGTTTCAACGCTGGATAGGCAGATGGCTTGCATTGTGATGGTCTTGAGGTCTTGCGTCTCACGTCTTACTGTAACTGAATTATTCATAAATCCAAAACATCTCACTTAAACGTACAATGGCAAAAGCTTAAAAATGCTTACATTTTTCTGTATTAAAAACATTTAGGGAGTATTTTTATCTGTTTAGATACCAACTTTGTTATCCCCCTGAAATGTTCACCGCATCTACCTTTATGCAGTTTATGTTACCGTTTATTTCGCTCTGTGAATCTCTGATTTTTTTCGATGCAAATACGAGAGGACAAAAATGTTCTGCGGGAAATCTACTTCTCTTTGAAGCTATTCACGCTTCCGCCCATCATAAATCTCCAGTGATAGTACGATGTGTTAAGGTCGCAGATGTAGGACTCAATGATTAACACTAGAATGTAAATTGGATACTTCCCATTGTCAATAAAAAAACGTGTGTTGTCAAACGCAGGTCTTTCAGGACAGAGTGATTTTCTGCTTCAACGCAGCCTTCTGGAATTGACAATTTCCCGCCATTCACCAACCTAAATGAAATTGCGAGATTTTTTGGTACCAGTCTTCAACTAGTTACTATCCATTCCCAGATAACACCGTAGTTTTTCAGACACATAACTGAAATCCGTTTCACACGTTTTACTCATCCCCTCTTTCTTTGTCATTTTTCTCTCGCTTTATATATGTATATATGTATATATATATATATATATATATATATATATATATATATATATATATATATATATATATATATATATATGTTTAAAAAATTTAAAGCTTAATAATTTTAAATATCATATTTAAAAAACATATAAACATAGAAGTAATGCTTTCTCAACATTCAGATTATATCTTTATAAGTACGTTATTCGTACTTTTATAACTCCCTACTAGTTAACTTTCTACCGAGAGCCAATTTAATGTCTTGCGCTCATACGTATGCCTAAATAATAATTATTTTTAATTAACAATTTCTTACCAATCCAGATCAATTATTTGAGGAAATAACTGTTGTACTATCTATGTTATACACTTCGAAAACTATAAGATACAAAGTTAACCACTAAGTCACGGTAAGTGGGTACGTTTTTGCAAATCACGCGTATGTACGCTGAACTCTAAAAACATACATAAATTACCTGACAAATATAAGACAGTATTCACTCATTTGCACGTAAATATTTTAAGGGCATTAAACGTCGCGTGAAAGTTCTACTTCAAAATAACGCGCAACAAATATGCGCAACGTTTGGCAAAAATTTTATTCAACATTTGTTCCAGGTTTTCAGGGTATATTTCCGCGTTCCGATAATGTAGTTTTTGTGTCCAATATTAGTTGTTTAATATTAACTTACGGTGGCGGTTGTATCGAGCACGAATAATTTCTCGAACACGCACAAAGCAGTCAACAAGAATGAATCATGGCTAGCAATAAGAATAATATCACTCTCCACGTTCACAGAATGCGTTTATTTTACTTTCGAACCACTCTCTTCCCTGAAAACAGTCAACAGTTAATATCTTGTAACACGCGGTCTAATAAGGATGAGAGAGGTTACGAGCAGCGTTATTAAAATGGGTTAGTTTCCTCGTAGAAGGGTATAAATGAAAACAAGAAAGCTATATTTAATCTAGCGAACCTATTTTTTCAGCGTGAGATGTAATACACGGTGCATCATGTTCGCAACTCGAGATCATAATTCATCTACGGGATGATTGTTCCGTCACCTTCAGAAGGAGCCTTATTTGTTCATCATGTCAGAGAAGATTGTGTGGATGATTCATAGGTGGTAAAATCCATTTTTGCATTTACAGTAATACTCTTACAAACTAGGAAAGGGGGTTCCTTGCACCAAAACAAGAAATAAAGTCTACATAATTACAGGACCGTAAATCCTTAGTTTTTGAGTTATAATGAAAGTTTAGTTCAATGTATTGCAAGACAACAAGTAACAAAATTCATGTGGTTAGATAATTGAATGATGTTGTGGTTACAACTATGCTCATGCCGTTATACGTATCCTTTGTGGCGGATGTGAAAGTATTTGGTAGAATACGTGCATGATCTGATATGTGTATGTGTGAGATGAAGCAAGAGGATGTCATTTCTAAAATTTACTATGAGTTTCTGATGTTAACATCGGTGAAACTGACATAAACTCAGAAACGCACAGTAAATGCTAGAAATAACATCCTCCTGTTTTTTGTACCCATTAATTTATCTATAAACAGTACTTTTGATACTGATAACCTTGCAAAACATTGAAGTAAACTTTAATTGATTACTAAAAAAACTAAGGAATTTCGGTCCTATTATTATGGACTTTTTCCTTGTTTTGATGTAAGTAACTCACCCTCCAAGTTTGTAAAGTATTTCTGAAGCAGCCTGTAAAACACGCAGTAGTACATAGAGCGTAAGGTAAAATTATCACCTGGTCATTTCCAAAGGCATACCACATTGGTTCATTGGCGGCAATTTGGATAGTTTGTCAAACTGAGCTCATCTGAGCAAAGCTACAGTGTTAATTTGCGACGTCTTCGTGTAGTTGTCAAATATTGTGTATTGTTTTGGCTTGGTTATTGTATATGCTGCCCGTATTTGTAATTAATTTAGTCCTTAATTTTGTTTGATTATTTTTAATTGGTTTATTTATATTCAGGCCTGAAAATATTTCAAAATGAGGTGTACTTTGAAGGTTTTTAATCGATTTATTGACACAGTCACTATTAACTCGATTTCTGTGATTACTTTCACGTTTAAATCTTGATTCCAGGTGACAACGTACTGCTGCAATGGCGTATGTGCGAAACATTTAACCTACTCGTTCAGTCACATTGCAAGTATCTTTGAAAGAACTTATCACACAACTCGTAATGTGACCATTTGCTGAACTCAAAATGCCAGTTGCAGCACAGCGACTGTTCAATTTAACTTGTGAAACAAAAAATGAAAATTTATACTATTGTTTTAATATGACGAAAATATGTTTTGTTGAAACATACTAAAAAAAATACCGCGAGCCACCAATATTGACTTGAGGCGTAAAGTTATAATTTCAAGACCTTAAGACTTAATTTTGACAGTGTTGCTAACATTGATACATTGTTCTCTTTATTTACCTTATTATTTCATCTAATAAGTATTACAATACATTTGTAGTTTTTTCGCGCTGAAAATAGTCCTTATTAACCACAAACTTGTAATTTCTTTCTGGTATTTTGAATATTTTTCCTATATGTAGCCTAGGATTGAAAGCGACATATTGTTTCCATCTTTTTAAAGGAAATGTTAATTAAAAGGGGTAATATTATTACTCTGACGAATGTTTCATTGCCAACAAAAAATAAAATAAAGGTATTCAAATTAACCAACGATAATATAAAACTCAGAAACCCACGTTTCCTCCTTTCATATTGACACAGCTGTACTAGACATTCGAAGTTTCCGTTACGAAGTACACGCATACATGTAAGTTTTTTACATGTTTGTTTAATATATAAGTCTGACTAGCTGACAATGGATACGTACCTCTTGACTATAACCGACAGTGAAAATAAGTCTTAAATAGTAAATTGAGTAATTTAATTTAAATTATGGATTACTTGTTACAAAATTGGTAAATTGTATTGGCTATTTATTTAATGTTTAATGTTCTGTGACGGACAGTGCACATTTAATTAACTAACAGCAACATTTTAAGTTACATGGTAATTATTTTAAAACTTAAAAATTTTTATGTTTAAATGAGTCTCCCTGAACATATTTTTACTGCAACTACATAAAGAAAAGTATTGAAATAATGTATTTCTATGTTATCGTAAATATATAGATGGGCACTAGTAATGACCTGTGATATATGAAGTCAAATCTAAAACTTTAAAACTTTTAAAGTGTGTATTTAGCAAACGCCTTAAATTGCACAATTTTTCACCTTAAAAACTAAATTAAAAACTAAATTTTTCCGGGGGACAGCCCCAAACCCCCCCTTTTTTTTTTTTTTAACTCTGAGTACGGGCATACATATTTTTAAGGAATGCTGTCCCCCTCTTCCCGGACAACTTATTATCCGGAGCAGTGTACGAAATTTCGCTCAACACGAGACAGCTTCACATACTGCAATATGTGTGTGTATGTATATATACACACATATATCGCCTTTTGCATCAATTGAAGGGCATATAACCTATACACCAAATATTTTGGTTTAAAACCTTTTTATTGTGTAATATGTAGACTAAAAACTTCATATTCACTCGCACTTCAACTTAACGTTGTGCTTTTTGTTTAACATTGTTTATTTGCTCCCAAACTACCCTTCTACCAGTATGGTAGTAGGGTATATGAAAACTTATGTTATAGTATATGCATACAGCATGCATATGACTCAGTCAGAAAATTTACGAGTTAACGTTACAAATAATCAAGGTCGTATTACTTAAATTTTGTTTACGTTCACACATTCGATTTCATATAATCACGTTTTGTGCTATTGGAACCTGGCACGCTCAAAGTAAGAATTTATTTCCCCAGTGAAAAACTTAGTAAAGAGAGCGAAATTCTTTTCTTCAGTCTGTAGTTAACACAGCACTATTTCCTCAGCGAAAACGCTAGGACTGTAATTTTACTAGCCTTACCGTATACACAGTAGACAACTAAATCAATAAAAAAGTTTCAAGGTCGTCTGCTTTAAATTAAACTTTCGCAAAATATATTTTAAGAAACAACAGCAGTGCAGAATGTGACACCCATACTTTTCTCCCTAATTTTTCTGAATGTTTGTGTGTTTTTCAGAGATATTTATTAATGATAAAGATTTCAGAAATATTTTTCTCGCCGTGAAAGGATATTTTAATCGCCGTACTCGAATGTCTTTATCTTCAAAACACCACTCCCATTTACAGATTCTAACACATACGAATTATTGCAATATATCAGGACTCCCAATACGATCGTATACCTCACAACCCAACTCACGTATATTACCTTCTTCATGTTCCAAACGTCATTATTATCTCTTCTTCTTCTTCCACTCGTTCCCTCCTTATTCTCAAATACCTTATTCTCTATTCATGTTCTGAGGAACATAGGCAGACGGCATCAGGATAGGGTAGAGAAAATTTGGTATTCTAACGTTATTCCAAACTTCCATTAAACTGTAAACCCTAATGTATGGTTCTTCGCTATAAATCAGCTTTGTATAAAGAAACGCAATATTTACATCAAGTTCTATGAAAAAAATTGACGTATTTTTAGTCCGTAGTATTATGAATAATAAAATAGCTTAGCTCTTTATAACCTACTCACGTAAAAAAAAAGGTACCACAACTTCACTATCAACCCACAGCCGCTTTACGATACATAAGGAAATGCATATTGCAGTGAGCACAGCAGAGAACATTTCCTACAAACATATTGGCCCCCAATAAAATGGAACACTACATTAATACAACAGTAAGCTATTGTCCGCGAGTCAGTCCTGATTCCTCTGCTTGTATGCATTTTTCGTCCTAAAGGTAATGTACGCTGCAATAACACCGTAGTAAACAACGACGTTACTACTACGTATATGTGCGTCGACATACTAACGGTCTCCTTGTATTATTTATACAGTTATGTACGAAAAATATACCCACCACGGACTCAGAGCCGACGCGCGGCCAGTTTTTTCAGATGGATTTGAACAAAATGTATTGTCCAAAAATTAACAAAATTGTAGATTTAAAATATTTATACTGTAATTAGAAAATTTCTACTATCAAAACTAATGACTCATTTGTAACACTAACTAGATAACTATATATTCACGTAGAGGATGAATAATTGTATAAACAACTAACTTGCCTCTGGTCTGCATACTTTCAAATTATTTACATTTTACATTAAAGTGACGTTTGATTCGCCTATTAACTTCCATTTTGAATATTTCATAAAATGTTAATTATTTTACCAGTAACTATATAACAAAGGCATTAGTCATTCATTGTCGATATACATCACATTTATATCAGCTATTAGCATAAACGTGATAGCTGACGTAGCGAAGAGGTAATTCCACGTATGTCAAGAAATTATAAAACTACATTAAAAAGAATTAACAGCTATGTAAATGTTTTGTGTTCCATGTTTTGTGTTATTTACAATTTAAAGTACCGTATAAATATTAAACATTCAGTGACATTAAGTCGCAGGTACAAAATTGCCATACGCACATATTTAAGTTGAGAGTGCAAAGTGACAGTAAACTAAATTTTGCTATAATTAACTACAAATATTTTTAGATTACATAAAAATTCGTATTCGTAATCAATTAGTAAAATTATATCTGCAGTGTGCTCCTAAATTCAGATCCAACTGAGCTACGCATGTTATGCAGTCGATTTAAAATACAGATTCATTGCTGATGGCTCAAAGAATTTTATTGAAATATAAAAGGAGTAAATAATGTACTGTGGTGTCCCGATATTATGAAGAGGTTATAAAGAAAGGTTAAGATACAGTTTCTTAAAAGTGTATTAATTTTGTGACAAAAGATAAAATCAGTTTTCAACGATTGATTACTTATTGGAATTTTAAAGTAATTAATACACAATATGTCAGTGTAACATTATCTTTCAAGCTACACTTTTTATGTAAATTAACAATATTAAATATAAACCACTTTTTACGTCTGCGCTATAAAACCACGTCAGTTATAACACGTCTAGAATATCACCCATTTCTAAAGTGAAGTGTATGTGCTGAAAAATCTACAATTTACAAACATCTCACAAAACTCATACAACGGCGCGATTAAAAATTTGACAATGTAGCTATTTAATTTACTAAGACTTTTTTTGTGATTTCCTAAGGAAAAGTTGTTGTAAAGTATAATATTTGTTTCAGTCTTTTTGCTTATTAATACAGTGCGCTCTTTCATTCCGAACTAAAATTATTTGATTGTTTTCTTTGCGTTCCCTTTACTTCACTTAATTAAAGTACACCCACACATACACTACTTATCATAACAACCTTACAATGCAATACAGAGTTATTAAATTTTCTTAACCCCATGTAACAATATCTGAGAATTACTAGAGCACAATTGCTTTAAGAAGAACGTATTTTTGTACTTTTATTTAAAATACAGAATCATTTAGACAGACGTATAAAAAAAGTATAATATTTCCCTAGCAGGTGTTTTCCAAGAGTTTCGTTTACATACAGAAAATTTCTGTTTTTGCTCATGAATAATATGTATGAGAAATCTTTTAATATTATTAATGTCCAGTATATCTGTCGTTTGATAAATTGTATTCTAATTATTTTATAATGAATTGATGACGTAATAGAGATATTAATTTGGTTCGACAAACGTAATTTAAAATAATTACATTTTGTAATTTACTAAACGTTGTGTACAAAATACCACGCCGTTAAACTTATCGATGTTTACATAAAGTGTATAAAGTAAATCTCTCCATTTTAAACAGTCATTAAACATCCTGACGAGCATTAATACTATAATTTATAATCCGTTCCAACCTTTAAAAACAGTCGCAACTTCTAAGATGTCGCGAACTTGAACACAGTCTTTAAATAGACAACGAGGCCAACTTGACAGCGAAGCGTTAAGAGCGGATTAAAAGTGTTGGTCTGCTCGGAGAAGAGGAATTGAAAAGTTTTTCTGTTCCAAATCACGTCCTCGCACACGGCTGGCTTGGAGAGGGTGCAGGAGCTGGGAGAACAGTACATGCTGGTCGCTCCTGTTTTTTCCAGGCAAGGCGATGTTCCCTAGGGAGGCGGGGCTGGTGTTCCTGGCCCCCACTTCCTAGAACCTGGGCCACCCCTGCGCTAAAGGAAAGTGTCCCATAAATCACGGTCGCATCTGCAGTTCGGAATTCTCGCCTCTTCCAACCCCCCATTCCCTCCAACACCACACACACCTTCCGTTATCTCATCTGGCCTATGATACATTCTGCATTGTGGTTTCACTGTTGCCGTATATTACTTCCTGCCATCACACGGTTCTATTCCGCTCCTTTTTATTTTTCGAGCAGTGATATTTTGATAGCGTGTTATTTAAATTCCGTGCCTTCTTTTAAGAAAATTGATCAATCTAGATATAGATACAAACATGGCTACTATTGCAAATGTTTTCGTGAAAATATTCTAGAATAGTGACATTTAGAATACAGATATTTTAAGTCTTGTCTATCCAATAGCGTTAAAAAAATCATCGAACTATTACTTTAAAAGACTAATCCGCGATCAGAATGTCTAAGGAAAAATAAAACTTTAATGTTAAAATTTTTCCTACAAATATTATCACATAGTTTTGTGTAAAATTCCATGATCATATGTATGTTACTTATGGTTTTCTGAACATATGAAATAACATAACAATCAACACAAAATTTTATAAATAACTTACACATCTGTTGTTGCTGTTGTTTTATGATTAGTAAATAATTATTAATATAAAATAATAACATTCAGAATTTCATCAGGAAAATTAGTTTTCGAGCCAGAGTTTCCTAGGAAATAGGTCGTAAACGTTTATTAAGGAACTATCCCAGCATTTGCCTGAAGAATTTTTGGAAACCGTGAAAAAGAAATCAGGATGGCCGGAGACGGGAAAGAACCGGAGTCCTCCTGAATGCGAGTCCTGCATTTTACCGTTGCGCCACCTCGCTCGGTGCCTTACACGTAAATGTAAAAAGGGATATGCGTCCTTAAGCATGCAGTATGTGTATGTTTCATGCAATGAGAATATATTGTTGCTCAATTAAAGAAAACATTTTTGGAGAACCCGGTTATTTTGTTTATATAGGGAAAATTGAAGTTTTTATTCTTAAAATTAAAAGGCTTTTCTGATTTTATTTTCGTACTAAACAATGCAATAATTACCTGTCAGTACACTGAGTTTTATATTGAATCCCATAAAAAGAATCTTTCAAGACACGATCAAAACTTAAACCTGTGATCGTAGAAACAGAAGGCGGTAACTTGGAAATCACAGCTAGACAGCATTTTGTATTAATTTGTAAACCACGCATTCCTAAGAACAGCTACGTCGTTAACGATAGATTATTTTCTTTATGGTTTATTTTTGTTTGTCTAAGAAAAAGAAAATTACTACAGTTAACAGTTCCAGACTCTGTTTTAGAATTTGAATCTTCTATGCATTAGCTTCAGAGCTGTCTTTGCTGCACTCAACGTACATTCGTCGTCGTTATTGCAGTTATAAAATAAAATATTCCTGCGTATTAAAGTCACGCTCAGGTGATCCGACTACGGAAAAACTTAACGCCATTGCGAATCTCTAGAAAAGATGAGGCATGCAGTGAGTGAACAAGAATCGTCCTTATTGCCCGTGATTCAGACGCGCACGTCTAGTGCTCCAGACGCTGGAATGACGGGTGTTTACGTCGTCCCATTGCCACACTGGGATTCAGAAAGTGGCAGAATTATATTTGGAGGGAATCCACACCAAAGTTCAACGCAAGACTCTCAGTCAACTTCATAGGTGTTTGCATGGTTTCCTGAAAGTCACTCCAGCCCAATGCTGCAATGGTTCCGTCATATAGGCCAAAACCGACTCCTATCCCCTCCCCCGTATACCTCTGCCTAGGGCAGTGTTTCAGGCGATTGTATGCAACCCGCATTAACCCCATATAAATCAAGGCTAATTTTACGTACTCTATAGCAATAACAGTATTACACATTTCAACAATATGTTTACGTTTTATAAGAGACAGAGTCGTTCTTATTTTCGCTGCGTTTGTCGAAGTCAAGTACAATTAATGGTTACTACAATTTTTTCGAAACGTTTTTTAGTATCACTTTGCTAATATAACCGTTTGTTATGCTTCATTTTGCAGAACACAGCTCTATTAATAACGGCTGTGTCTTTGATAAAGCCCGAAGATAACGTTGATATGTGTAATACTCTTATTGCTATAGAGAACTTAAAATTAACCTTTATTTACATGGGGTTAATGTGGGTTGCATACATGCGCAAACACTGCCACGGCCGCTTAAGGGCTTGGGCCCGAGTTCCTCGGCTTTCAAGAGAGTAATTTTTCAAAATCCATACGAGAGTCGATGTCGCAAATTCGCTTCGTAACTTTGTTGCAAATTGGTTTTACTATGCAACGTAATTTTTCGAGACAAACTGTATGATGAGTATAGTTAATTTATCAATTAAAAGGAAATTTCGTTAATTAACTAATTAGAAACTATTTTGCAGTCTTCTGACTCGACAAATTAGTATGCAGTTTAAATCAGTCATAACAAAGTTACGAAGCTATTTTACGATATCGGCTCCCATTTATGTTTTTAAAAATAATTGTCGTTAAATGCGAAGAAGTAGCTGTCCGAGAGCAAATACGATACCAAACAAGTAAAATAAATTTTTAGATGATGCTGCTTTGTGATAAATAAGATGGAGCGAAATGTTTCTAGTACCTGTGATTAACTGAAGGTATTTAGCAACCCTCCTATTAAGACCATGTTTTCCTGTTTCTGCTGTATTTAGTGATAATTAATTTTAAAGCTTAAACGAGAGCAGATATCAAAACTCTGTTTGGCAAGTTTGTTTAAAATTCTTCTTGCTATGATAGTTAATTTTTTCAGAACAAGAAATTATACAGTTTCGACTAAAAAGTCAATTAACAACAACTTCGTTAATTTACATTAAGTAGCAAACACCATAAATTTTACTGCCCTGAAAAAAAATAATAATCAGTCAACATGGTCAAGACGATTATAAACAAAACATCCGGACAGATTTTTATATTTGCTCTCGTTTAGGTGTAAAAGATTAATATCGCTAAATAAAAACAGAAACACGATAGCATGGCCTTAAATTCTAATTATTTTAGTAGACGTGTACATGCATGCAGAATTTGTTTCATAGTTTTGTCACTAAAAATGCGAATGACTAACCTACTGCAACGCTGGTTTTGCTGACAGGTAGGCCTCGTTAGCTATCAAAAAAATTTAGAAATATTTCGATGGAATGAAAAAAAATGTTATGCTAGTCACGCCAAAGAAAATCTTTGTAGTTTTTTGTTTAAGATACACAAATAAATTAATGTTTAACGTGTGTCACTACACATTTTAATTTCACCATTGTAAAATCTAAATATAGAATCATATAAGAAAATAAATTTAACCAACTTGATAAACAAACATTTCGCCAAAACTATATTTTTCTGGTGAACCATAAGAATGAAAGATGTTTTAACTCTTGGGCTCAAGTGGAAACATTTGTGCCAAAGAAACTCATTATTCTGGCAACAAATATGCTTACAAAACAAGTTGGCCAAATCTGTAATCTATGACTGCCTTTCCATGGTTTTATTAACTGCTGCTTCTGTAAAACAAGAGAAAAAAATTGGAACTGAACGAAGCTACCTTTCTTTCGTCTAATCAATAAAAATAAAGTTTTTCGAACATATGCATATTATTTTTTCATAATATTTTAAGGACATCTATTAACAAACGTTTACAGTTACTGTTATTTACGAATCCGTCATGTCCTCCTAATGCCTTACAGTCATCCTAAAATCTATCCATGCCGTTCAAGAAACAATTCTCAGTTTTTTTTGCAGTAGCATTTTTATTATACTGCCTACATTCCTACCGTGCATTTCAATCGATAGCCTGTCACAAACACAGATCTAGCGCCTAATGATGGCGACCAACGTCGTGCCGAATTTTCAGCTACAATTGCGGTACATCCCCAAATGTTCCGCGGAAAAGGATTTTACAAATTTATAAATAAAATACCCCGTGACCTGTCTTTGTAAAGGCAGGTAATCTGAAGTATCGCTCACTCACTCGGCAAATAAGCAAAGATAAATGCATAGTCAGCCCCTGATAGAGGCAGCGCTGCAACTCGCAATGTACTCCAGTATAGCGGGGCGCAATGCTCTCCCCTGTTAATAGTGTCCCTTTTTTCAAGTCTCGGCGTGGCGCTAGGTTTTCCACGACACCGAATTAAAATAAAAAGGTCTCATTCGCCCGTACGTAGATGCAAACGTAATATGGTTTAACCAGAGACATAACTCCCAGTGCTACCAACAATGTACGCTTTTGAAAACTAATTTACGTTAACAATGAAGAGATAACAACTAACGAATATGAGAAACGCTGTTTAAGAGGAGTCTTCGCCTGTGTCAAATCTCCACCTTTGACGACTGGGAACAGCGTAGCGATAAGAGCCAGTGTCGCACGCTTGACGAGAAGCTTGTCGATTCTATAGGCAGCGCGCCAAACTGGCGTGCAAGGTTTTCGTTCTAGTCATTTTCCTACGGGATTTTAAGCGGTGAAGACCACATTTTGTTTTTAAATAGTATGAATTAAAGACCAACGCATGCCACTAGCTTTGCACTTTACGCAATCAGGTAATATTTTCGAAGTTACAGCAGTTTTAAAAAAAATGTGTTTAGCCATTTTGAGAGGCCCGAAAATCATGTTTCTAACAAGCGTGCAGAATTTTTGAAAACGTGCATATAAGCATAGTTTCAAGTGTGTGTTATATTCGTAGACAAACGAAATATGAATAAGTTAAGCAGTTTCGCATGAAATAGAATACGCGTGTCACGCTGTACCTCCGTCCAAGCGTCAGTCGATGTCGACTCCTCTTAAGAGGTAGTGCAAGTATTTCAGGCGCATGTATGCAACCCGCATGAATGCCTTATAAATCAAGTCTGATCTCACTATCTCTGTAGCAACATTATCTTCGCACTTTATCAAAGATACGTTCGTTCATATTTTCGCTACGTTCTGCAAAATCAAGTATAACAAACGATTACATTATCAACATAATACAAAAAAAAAATTTTGTAAAATTTGTAGTACGGGGTGTTAACGCGTGCAACATACGTGCGCCTGAAACATTGGACCGGCCTCTTTAAGAGTTAGTGGACCGTAGCTTTCACTTTACGTTTGAGGCACGGGAACGGGGAAGGTGATGAGTCAATCATAAAACGTCCCTTCGAATACCTCATCGCCTCTAGGCGCGAAGGACTACACCAGCGTGCAGTGTTTTCGTAGAATGTTATCTTCATAGGGACTTCAGCCGAGGACCCTGTTGTTTTATTTGTGGAAGGTATGTGGCGAAATCCAATGCAGGTTTCTATGGCTTAGTTTTACGATTACGTCCGATATTTTCTCAGCTACAGCAACATGAAAAATACGTTTTTAGCACTTTTGAGGAGCTTGGGAATTATATTTTTATATGCCAAATACATTTTTAAACCAAAGTGACACAGTTTTAAGTGTGCCTTCTTGCCGTAGATAGACGCATTGATAACATATTTAATAGTTATACAAGAAAAATGCTTTCCCTACCACGCTACATCACGGCTCACGCACTGTTCACCAGCTCAGCAACGAGCAACGTGTCTTCAACTTATCTGTGTGACCAACCAAGCACAAAGATACCCAAAAGTGTATAGCATTGGATTATATACTCTAAGCACAGTTGGCATAACAGGTTTCTGCTGGAAACTCCTCGTCCTTTGCAAATTGCACAGATTTGGATAGGTCTCGGCTATTCCACGAATACCTCACGTTGTTTACGAGTGTGTGTATTTACACGCACTTACAAAACACTCTCGTCTCTCTAAGCCAAGCACAGGTAGGGGCCGCGGTGGCCGAGGGGTCAGACCTCTCGCCTCCCACCAAAGCGATCCGGGTTCGGTTCCCGGCGGAGTCGTTCCCCTGATTTTCGCATGTGGGAATCGTGCCGGACGATGCCACTGGCAGGCGGGTTTTCTCGGGGATCTCCCGTTTCCCCGTCCTTTCATTCCGGCGATGCTCTCTACTGACATCATATCGCCCCTCACCAGCGCTAAAGACCTCCGTGTTAAGCGCTAACCAAAATTTCTCTCTCCCTCTCCCTCTCTCCCTC
>PNEQ01021649.1:0-33464 GCA_003012365.1 Medauroidea extradentata | reverse complement strand
CACTGTCTTTTATGGTAGCTGAATAACATGGGTATTTTGGACCATATAAGACAAGACCTAAAAAGAACGAATACGCTACCAGCATGCAAACACGCAAGTTAATTCAGCTCTACCTGTAGAAATGTGCTGTAGATTGCGAATTTTCGCGGAGGTAAACCAATGCTAAGTCGAAAGGATGTTTAAAAACCAGTATTTATTTAAGTTAGCAGGGCTTTTAATGGTTGAGGGGTTTCACATTAAATGCAATGTGACGAAATTACGAATCCAATCGGAAAATTAGCTTTTTACCGTGCACATTTTAAACATTAACACTGTGCAGAGCTACTTTCGAAAACGTTGTTAATGGCAATAGTATACCGTGGCTAAAGTGTTTGTTAAGGTCACAGAAACTTTATGAAACAGTTGTTTGGCATTTCACAATCATTATGAATGTAATAAGTTTTTAATGTTTACAACTTTTTACTTGACGTTATTATAATATAAAAAAACACATTCAAGCTTCTTAGTAAAATTCAACGAATTTTATTAATCGTGCACTGTTTTTTTTTTTTAATTCTTTGGCAAATGAAAATCACCGTGGTAACATATCAAAGCATAAGAATTTATATTGTGAAAAATGAAAAATTCAAATCCTCGTAATAACAATAATTGAATTTTTTCATACGGTCATTGTCTCGGTCATTGTACACTGTTATCATTCAAGCATTTGATATTATACAAGAAGAATATACTTAACAATATAGAAAAAACCTTTTGCCCATTTGACCGCCCTTAACGTCTTGCAGATTCCGGCGACGATAATTAAGTTCTGTGCACTATTTCTGCGCATTATTTTATCTTCTCAGAATTCAAGCACTCAAAATACCTTCCCGAAAATAACGTTTAAGCTATTCTTGTCTTTAATGTATTCAATTACTACGTTTAAACTAGACCTTACGTAACATGTGAACGTTTCCTAAAACACTTCATGAATTACTTTTAAATTGTATAGCAGTTTTTTCTTTTTTAAACATTATTTTCACTTTTTTCGTAATGTTTAATTAAAAGTTGAACTTTTATTTCTAAGGAACATTGAAAGCTCATCTTAAAAAATAAAGTTTTCTCTTCGGGCAGAGATAACAAGAACCAAATGTAGTTATGGGCAGAATTCACGCAGCTAGAAATAAGAATACGGTTACTTAGGAAATGAAGGATGTATCAAAGAACTAGATATTGGAATCGACGCTTAAAAAGAGAATAACCGAACGTGAGGCCACAGCAAAATTGAGAAGGTGAAGCTCAAAGAGCTACATAAAAGAGATTAAGTATATCTGGAAGATGTGGCGACGACGTAAAAGAAGTTATAGTTGAAGAAAGAGACAGAAAATACGTCGGCCGGTTTCCATTCCCTACTGCTCAGAAAAATATTGCTAAATCTTTATCGTGTTGTAAATTTGCATCGCATGGCTGATGTAATTACTGCTCACGTTAGGGCGAAAAATGAAGTAGTGCACTTTCCCGTGCCGTACTTCTACGTAATTATTAAATAGATGGTTTTCCTTGAATTATCTTTCTCGCTCGCAAAATCTACAGCAACATCAAGGCAATATTTCTTCCAAGTATTCGGTTATTTGCAGAAATTGATCCCTTCGTAGGCCATCTCAACACAAGTATTTTTTTGTATTTAGAACAAAATTCAATAACACAGGTTTCGCTTTACACGGGAAAAAATTTAAGTCGCCGAACTGTTTCTGATTTCGTTACTCAGCGTATCATTATGCATTATGTGAATCTTAAGACAGCCAATAAAATCTATTTTCTCTTATAAAATGCGATGGTCAAAAACAAATACCTTAGCGCTATTTATTAACGCGATAATTATTACGTTAAACGATTAATATATTCATTTTTTAAAATTCCATTTAAATATCAATATGAAGATATTGTTCTTCAGTTAGTTATTGCACTTGTCACTCAGAATCAATTATAAAATATTTTCGATTACGAGCGACAGTTGTTATTAAACATTGAATCAAAATTTACCTTAGTTTTACAGACTTTCATACAAAATATTCTTTAGTCATAGCTAGGGATTTCACATTTTCTCAAGTTCTGTGACCTACAGGCTAGATTTCACTGGGTTTTGCATCCTCGAGTAGCATCTGTCTGTCAGTTGGCTGCTACCTCATTAGCAGCAGATTCACTCCAAATAAGATAAGACGGGTTTCGGTCCTAGTTTACATACATGTTTACTATTGGCTAAAATATATTCTGGTCTTGTTTCAACTGCTGTTGTCAAAGAAATATAAATTCGTTTGAATTTGACTATGTCTTAAGAAAAATTCGTGAACTTCCCCGATTTCTAGCCATACCACATTATGCTTGCTTATCCCGGAGGTACTGAATTTAACCCCAGCCAGTTATATACACTTATGATTTCCTGCGTGATTTGTCTATCATTTCCTAGTAATACTGGTGTAATTTCCGAAATACATGTTATATCGCGTATCTGATTACTCGCATTACATAAAAAATAGTAAAAATCTAGCACTGCAGTTGATTCACACCACATGTCTAAGGTAAATTTCGCAGCTAGGTCGTGAGTGGCCGTATTACGTTCGGTTCTACCCGGCATCGATGTGACTGCTAGTTCTATTTACGTACACCGAGACTGTACTATTATTAATTGCACCTTAACTTATCATGTTCAGGAAGAACGCTGAATTAAATGAAATTAAATTAATACGATAAATTATAAAAATAAAAAGCAAGTTAACGGTTATGATAAGTTTTTTGATCCTGGGAATTCGCCAACAATCGTCTTATGAAAAAAAAAACTAACTTTAACTCATATTTCGCTGTTCAGTTGTAATCGGCTGTTAATTAGTCATTCTGGTATGGTTTTAGTCGGTTTGTGTCTTGTTTTTTTTTTCACCGAAATCTGTATTTTGGATAAATTGAGGAGAACAGCAAATTATCTTACCACTTATCCAGGTATAAATTAAACTTACAATTTAGCTAGGTATAGTATATTGCAAGTTCTTACAATATATATTACTACTTTAGTCAGTTTGTTAACTACTGCCAATGAAAGTTTGTTTTATGAGTTCCACTGAACGAGGTGGCGCAACGGTAACACGTTGGAGTCGCTTTCGGGTGGTCCCAGGTTAGGTACCCCGGCTCCGGCCAACCTTATTTCAGTTTTCCATCGCTCCAGGCGAATGCTGGGATGATTTCTTAACAGAGGCCATGGCCGACTCCTCTCCCAGTTCCTGTCATTGTACCAAGCTTTGTCTCACCGTCTATAATGACCTTGCTGTCGACGAGACACAAAGACTACTTACCTCAACTTTTATGAGTACCCTTACTCCTCGGCAGATAACCGTTATTTACAAAACCACATTATTTTAATTCCTACCTCTCTTCAGCCCACGACTCACGTTTTCATACGAAATGCTAATGGAACTTAAAAATCTGATTAACACAGTAAGTTGATTAATAACTTTGTATTTCTCAATTTCTGAACTTTTTAAACATGCCATTTCAAAAATAGTATATTTATTACATGTCTATGTTCAAATAAAGATGTTTACTTGTTTCGTCTCCGCCTAGCATAACCTTCACATCGGCTTCACGCAATAATCACAGTTCTCGCTTGCTCTCTCTAAACTCCCGCCGTCACTCTCTTCTCGCCAATAGTCAAACTGCACTTCGTACTTCTCTCTTCATTGCATCATAGCTTACCGTAGCCTTATTATTGCTTTAATCCAGGCACTGCCCTTGGAACACAAATTGATCATACAATCCTTAACCCAAGTACAAATTGGCCACTTTATTGTACTCAGAAACAAACATAACGGTGACAAAATAATAGCAATAATGATCCACACACGACACACTTTCATGAAGAAGAGAATATTACTTTTATTATTTATTTCACAAATGTGCAAGTACTAATATAATTATTACAAAGCTCTAGTTTGTTACTAAGACAAATTATTTTTATTTTATCAATGCCTATAAAGTTTTTACAAATTCAAAACCCCAATTCACAATCTACCGTGAATAGTGAATTGTTCGCTTATACGTTACGTATACGAGTAATAAAATGGCAAATAGGATTGTCCTTATATGACACTAGCTAGCATGCAAGTTCTTGTATACTCGGCGGCCGATTACACATGTGGGCTGCGCTGAACACGAAATACGCATATGTGTACTAGTCAGCTGCTATGGTGTTTATAGTCAGCGCAACCCCCGCCCAGATGGTTCTTCACGTTATCAGTAACATCGATGTAGGGGACGCCAAATCTCACGGATTCCAGATACTATACCGTGTGCAGTAGCCTCTTATGCAGTGACAATGCTCGCTTGGCTCTTACGTACGTGGTAGATGAACAGTGTTGTAGAGTGCCAATTTTTATCTTTCATATGCAATGCAGCAAGCTGTTCTCAAAATATTTATCTACGAAAAGAACACAATGCTGAAACTATGCTTATGTAATTTAAAATTGCAGCACACTTATTTGTAACAAGATGTTTGGGTCCCTTTAAATGACTAAAAACTGTTTTTAGACTGCCGTAAGTAGGAAAATACCGCCAGGATTTCTAAAACACAACACCAGATGCCAATGTTGGACTTAACAATAAACTTTCCGAGAATAAATTGTAGGGTCACCGCATAAAGTTCCATCAGAAAGAAAGTAAAACGAAAACACTGTCCTGTCCACCAGTTTGGCGCTCTGCGAACAGAAGCGAAGTGATTGCCGTCGAGTGTGGCAAGCTGAGCATTATTTACCGCTCCACTGACTCCATGCATCAATCGTGGGAAATTACATCCGATGAATAGGGATCTTAAGGATTGTCCTGCATTCAACTTGTAGTATAATACCATTTAGGTAAAAGTTTGGACTTGAGTAGTTTTTGAAATAACCGTCTCAATTATATCCAGGTAAAGCGATTACACGGCAGTAGCTAAGTTTAGTACCTAGAAGGAAGACACAACCTAATCAAAACTATTTCACAAAATGCACTGATAGCAAACATCTTACTTATAAGAATAATACTGGTAGAAAAAGTGCTTGTGAGGTCCCAAATTATGTATGTATTGTCTCCGAGAACGAGTCTTTAAGACTCAGGGGGACCAATAAGATTCAAATAAATAACAAAATAAAAACACGCTAAAAGGTAGGGTCTAATAAGACTCCCTATCCACAGTTCAAGGTCAAATTTACACGTTTAGAGACATACTTGAAGTGTGTGTTCTATTCGTATACGTAGAAATTTAATGCACGTTAAGTAGTTTAAAAGGAACAATCTCGACCTGCTGCAACATATTTCACGTCTACTTACGAAGACATCTTCAGGTAGTTGAGGTTGTTCTCTGGATGCACGTATTTTGCGCGTTTCGTCTCCAAGGAGTGATAAGAGCTAAGGGTGACACAGTATGCGCAATCATGTATCAGTATCATTCTAGTCTCTAGGCGCAAGTCAATATTTTGGCGTTGAGTTTTCTCGCACATGACTCACCTCTAGAAGACATCCAGTGGTCACCCTATAATTTAATGACATAATGTTTGGTACAAAATTATAATGTACAATATTCTAACAGCAAAATCAACAATTTTCGTCCAAGAGAAAATAGGATTTATAGATTAACAGATGGTGTAAATAGCATATACAAGTTGTAACATCCTTCGAGTCATATTCCTAAACACATATGGCTCTCGTACGATGTGTAGTTTTCAGATAAACTTGTAACGGCCGAAACTCTACACACTTGGCTAGGACGGACGACCACCTTAAGATACCACTGGTACTTTCATCGCCTCGACACAAGCGGACTTCCCGCAAGATAACTACAGCGTACATTGAGCGAGAGACTTCCAGAACAAGATCCTGCCGTATTTGCCGATGCATTAGCGACACGACCTCCTCGGTGCGGGAAAGAATAAAAGCTTTCTGCAGCCGCGTCCGATCAGGTTACATCTCCGCCCTTTTTACTCCCCATTTTTCACCTCCATTCGCCTAGTAGCTTTCTTCATTATCTGGCTTAGACGTTACTGCAAACAAGATACAAATAAATGCCAGCTCCAAAAATACATCTTGAGTGCGTATAAATGTTCTCCAGAAACGTTTCTGGAGCAGAATAAATTTGTTCATTGTACAGTATCTAAAAATAATAATAACAACAAATTCTTCAAATGTACACTTATTCTAACCTAATAAAAGCACAATTGCAGAATGGCCAGCTCTCTGGTCTATAATTTTTAGCGATATTAATGTATTACGCCTAAACGAGAGCAGGTATAGAAAATCTGTCTGACAATTTTGTTGATAATCGTCTTCTCCATGATGGCTGATTTTTTTTCAAGGTAGTAAATACTATGGTTTTTGCTAATTATGTAATTAACGATATATTTTGATTAATTGACGTTTCAGTCGAAAGTGTATCATTTATTGCTTTAAAAAATTAGCTATCGCTGCAAATACCGTTTTAAACAAAACTGCCAGACAAACTTTTTATATCTGCTCTCATTTAGGTTTAATGAATTAATTATCACAAAAACAATAGACTGTAAAGAGCATGGCCTTAAGCAATAACTTTGGCCACATTTGAGTAAAAACTATGCCAGAGAGACGCATTTATTTAACAGAATAATTTACGATGGAATAAAAGACTCAAGGTGTCACGAACGGTTTATAATAATCGCATTTACTTAGCATGATGGAGAGAGAGTTTGTCAGCATTTGATAAGTCCGTCTAGGTGAACGTTTTTTATATTTTGCACGCTCGAGGCCTAGAAGTGTGGAAACTGTTAAGGACGACAAACGTACGCATCACTCTTCTCCTTGGCCCCTAGATCTAAGGGCGACATAGTATGAGGAATCACGCCTCATCCTAGTCTCTATGCACATGTCACTGAACTGGCATGCAGTCTTCTCGCTGACAACTCGTCTCTTTGTGTGTTGTACACAACTATGCATCCTGAAAGATTCAGCGCCAAGATTTTCGCACCTAGAAACGACCACAAAAACACTGGTTTTTCATTATTTTCGGCTGCGCAAAAGAGATGTGTGGAGGACCTGAATGGGTGTAAACGTGAATAATTTTATTTGAATGCTATACCTTAGCAGGCGTGTGGTGTCTGCGGGTGATTGGCGTGTTGGCCGCGCCCCACCGACGTAGGTCATTGCCAATGCCGATCGTCACCGAAGATTTCCGACTGCTTACGAACAGTTTCATCATTGTTTGTTGTGACGTCAACTATCGTCGATTGTTTCCTTCTGTTGCCGCTGCTGTGCTTCGGCGCCACCTGCACTGCTATCCGCCTTTTTCAAGATTATTCTTGAAGCTCCATGTTTGTTTGAGAAAACTGAAAGGGGGTGTGGAAAGTTAGTATGCAGGTGCCGTGCAGAAGGAAAGACAGAGACCGTGCGTCTGTAGGATAGGTGAATTTATGTTAAGAATTTTCTGTCACTATGTCCTATTGACGTTAGAAATTAAGGTAGTTCAGTCCCGATAAAAGCTCCGACATTGTTATTTGGTGTTCGATACCAATAATGTCAGAGGTGTCAGAAAATATCCATTTGTAACATGGTTGTTTCTTTAATCAGGCGAGTGAAATATGTTTGGTAATTTATCCTAGATTTTTGGTCGCTAGTACAACATTATTTAGGCGAATTTTTAAAGAAGAAATGTATGAATAGGATAATTTGTATCATTTTGTTTCTGATTTAGGGCGCACTTAGCTATTAATTTTGAAATTTACATTTTGAAAGCAAATAAAAGAAACCTTGAGAAGCAGTCGGGATTTAGATCATGATATTTCCACTGGTTTTAATGTGGAATTGGCGCTACAGTTTTTTGGCATGAGAGTTTGTACATATCATTCTTAACACATTTGAACCGTGAAGTGACAAAAAAGGATTTCCTTAGTTTTAAGGGAATTTAAACGTTTTATTTTTTTATTTCACGTCAAAGGGAATGGAATATAGTCACGGAACAAAGCGAAAAATAGTTACGAACATAAAACTATTCGTAATGGTAAGTCATAGGAAATCAAGGAGGAAATTTTTCTGGAACTGGACAATTCGTTATCCTTTGAATTTTACAAATACTTTGTCATAAATCGTAAAATATTACTACTTATAGAGACCTCCGCCAGTTTTCATGAAAATGGTTATCGAGGACTGTTGTCTGACATGCATCTTAAGAAGCAGATCAACACGGTAATGCAGCAAAATCCTGACCTCTGTATTGAAAAAAAATGATAAATAAAATAAACTCACCACATTTATTTTTAAAATATGTTGCAACTTTCTTTAACTTTACTCACGCTTATATTTGAAAAAAATATCCCAACAAAACCAGATAAACTGAAAGTTCAAGTCTTGTAAAATTTAGCTTTGAAATGCCTTTTTGGGAAAATTGTTTGAGTTTATTTTATCAAGAGGAAAATGTACGCCCGAGTAACGACTACAAAACTACTACTATTTCATACAACTATAAAAGTGTCATTTTTCACTTTAAAGCCCTTTACAGACCTGTGTAAAGTACATAATTTTCGGCGTTTTATGAGTGGATATATAGGAGTGATAGCGTTCATCCTGCCGTACACGATTTGTAGTTACAGTGCTCAATAAAGGCCTTTTTTTAGGAGCCCTAAAATAAATTTTCTAATAAGCGTGCTGCGGTTTTTTTTATAGCTATAAAAGCACAGTTTCTCAACTGTGTGTCAAATTATTAGATAAATATATTGTGAGTAAGTTTAGCGGTTTCACGTGGAAAAGAAGATACTTGGCACCTTACAACACCGTTAATGTGCAAGGTACATTGACCTCTTAAGAAGCGTCCGTACATAACGGAAACCTGAGCAAACGGACGACGGACATGCATTTTGAGCGAGGGTTGGGCGTGCTCTCAACTAAGAAGGCATCTTGAGAGGAGGACACTATTGTGGGACATTGACCACATGGGGAGTATACCCCAGATAGAATGTAAGCTTGCGGCAAGCCTGCAATTGACTTGATTTAGACTTGCCATTACAAGCCCAATTTGGTAAGTTTGAATCAAGCTTGAGTCAAGCCTATTTTTCACAGTTGTATCCTACTCTGTACGAGGCAAGCTTGCTACAAGCTTGCAGCAACCTTGAATCAAGCTTTGTTCGCAAGCTTGCTGCAAGCTTGTCGTGTGGAGACTAGTTAACTTGATTCAAGCTTGATTCAAGCTTATGGCTTGACATGACAAGCTTGCTGCAAGCTTGCAGACTTGTCATGACAAGCTTGATTCAAGCTTGAATCAAGCTTATTTTGCTATCAGGGACGTGAGTGTAAAAGAAAACCAGGGACATGAATTTGAATACACGCGTCTCTTTAAGTCCGTTTCCCCATAAAAGTATGTTACTGAATGGTTTTAATACAACAATGCATTCACAAAGGATACATCTAGGTTAGTGTAGCCTAAGTAAATATTTTGTGAGTGACACTTTTGACAAAGAAATAGTGGGCATGGTTTTTGTGTACAATGTTAACCACGATTTCTTAATTTTATGTATTAGCTTGATAACTAAAGATTTACAAAAAAATATTGCAGTTAGACTACATGCTTTACTGGGTGTAATATTCGTTCAGTTTGTGTAGGCCTACACCATAAGTAGGCCTGTTATAAGTGGATTTTAAACACTTTTAATTTGCAGCTTTTTCGTTATAAACTGTAGGCAAGCGTAACATAGTGTTGACATTAGAGTGAAATTTATGAACAAAATACCACACCCAGTGATGTAATTCCCATGAAAAATTATTTAAGGAATCAAACCACAATTAATGTATTTAAAAAAGTGGTTACGAAACGAAGTTATGTTATCGTAACAATGTTTATTGAATTTTATGTTTTTTCGTTTAGTTCCATGTACGTTTAATGCCTTTCCACTTTTTAAAATACCTCTGTGTTTTCGTTAAATATTTGAAATGAGTTATAAATGTGAAGGATGAAATCTCATAACATATTCCTTATACTCAAAACCAGTACTTTAAGTCACCAAGAGAGCAGAGTTGATGAAGTACTGCTCATATGCATGACTAAGTAATGCTTATTTGATTATGAATACTTGTGAAAATTAGCAGAACTGTAAAATATGCAGAATTAAAATAAAACTTAGGTTTCGGATACTGGTATTTCTAAAACTTTCTCAAATTAATATTTGGCTAGCGTCGGGTATATTTTTTGTGAGTGAAGTGAGTTAGGTAATATTTCCACAAACCACAGTAGAACTGACATATTGTTACTATGTGAACTACGGACCTCGAGACAGTTTACAAATCGTTCCAGCTGACAATGCCTCTTAGAACCATGTAGGGGGGGAAATCGGTTACCGTGCGACGCGAAAAGACACGCTTCAGATGCCTGCCTCATTTTTCGAGCATGTCACAAGCAGGTCAGTTCCCCCACCCTCCCCACCATCGCCTACCATCCACGTGACCCCTTCCCCACTCATTCCTCCTATGACCCCTCGAACGATCCGTGCCGTGCCTCGCCCCGCGGCGGTCTGCCCTTGGACAGTGTTGCAGGAGAAATAATGTAAAATTATTACGGTACTAGACAATCTAAATTGTAGTATTTTTCACGAAATAATGGTACACAAACATATAACCTTTTTTGCAGCTTATAATTTTTTTTTCCTTTTTTTTTTCTTCTTAAGACTGATGTAAATCAAAACGTTTCAGAATACCAAATTAAATTAAAGCTATTCATTTTCAAGAGAAGATTATTTCAGTTTAAGCTTTGCAGGTGAAGAAAGGTAGCGGCCAAATCTCAAGTTTTAGAGAATGCGGGTTTGTAATACAATTATTACTTTATAACTTAGTTCAGTATGTCACATAGCTGTTAAATTATTAAAATTATTTTCAAAGCATTAGTAAATTCAGTCTTCTGGCATTTTCGCGTACGAAGACGAGAATACCAGGTACCTGGTGCCAAGGCACAATATCTTGGTCAAATACCAGCACCCTGGTACGTTCGGCAATACTGTCCTCTGGCCAAGGAAGAGAATCTACCCCCCTCCCCAAGCAACGACAATCGAGAGGTCGGCTTGTTTGAACTGGTGTTGCCTGGCCCTTCTGGCTTGACAAACATCCCTGGTAGGTTCCTTCGTGTGTGCTACGCCTCCCACTGCATCCTTCAGTCTTGTCCTGTGTCTTCCTGCCCCATTCCCGCTTCCCGTTACTTCTTCCGGTGTATTATCAGCTTAGTCCTCGCCTTGCAGGGCAACATTAGCTAACACACACTCTATTCCCTTCCTCCCTCTTCTACATCAAACATTGATCGCAGTCTTCCGCGCCACATGATACACGCTGCCGGACAGTGTAAAAACTTACTGTGTCGTGAGGATGAGGTTACATTAAGGGCCGTCTACCTGCGCGTGGGAGGCTCAGAAATGACGGAGGCATAAGGGTAAGGCACTATAAAGAGTGGGTATAATCGTCCGCCATTTTGGGTCTTTCGGAGCTAGCGCAAGCCGATGCATGCTCGAGCGCCCTGAAAACCTGACAAACTAAAACCCATCATAAATGTAAAATTATTCAGCCAAATACATTCAAAATTTTTATATTGCATTTGAGAACTATGCTGCCAATGATAATGTAGATCAAATTTATTTTCTGCAACTATCACGTTATTAAAAATGTTTTTAACAATGCCATGTTGACACATGACAGCAAAATACAGAGTAAATTATAGTAAGCGGGAAACTTTTTTGTTATACGAGATAGATAGGAGGTATCAGCGAAGAAAACAAAAAGGATAGTATAAATTAAATTTCTATGCCCCTCTTGACGATTTCCGCGAATCGCTGTTGTTTTAGTGGCAGGTAGAAGACAGAATATTTCGTGCGCGAGGCATGGTCTCGCTCAACGACGCGAACACAACTTCACTCTTAGTTTATCTACATAACATTTTCTATGTAAGTGTCAGTTATATATGTATTTATTACTAAGTATTTAGTTTGTAATGTTACTTTTTATTATATACTTAATTAGATAACGTAGAACATAAAATACTATTTTTACAGGTGCTCTTATTGTCTATAAGCCTAATAGTTTACAGGATTCGTGGTAGTTCCATTTAAAACTTAACATATGTATATAAAATATATATAAACTAAATAATATTGTAGACTCAATCGCAATACATATGTAACTGAAAATAAGATTTTTGATATAATTCAGTTATAGTTGCATTTCCAAAAATTTCCGTCTCTATTTTTCAGATCTAAAACAACATGCCACAGTAGTACAAAACTATTCGTAAAGGTTTATACTTTATATTTTCACATAACATACTTGTTCAATTGGCAGGATAACAATGAATACAGTGACATGATTTACAAACTAATGCTTTTATTTGGCTCTAAACATATGAATGTTTGAATTTAAATAGAAATATAATTCATGACATACTTTTATATTTTTTAATTGTTTCTTTAAACATAAAAGGTTGTTTAGCAGTTTGAGATGAACTTTTAATAACGTAAGATGTAAATGTTAAAAATAAGTAGCCAACGAACAGTAATAAACCGCAAGACACCGGAAAAAAAATTGACTCCAACAAATGTGCATATGTATTTTTACAGTAGTTTAGTTCACAAATACTAATTGGACAAATTATATTTTAAAAACAGTTATTCATTTACATACTTCTATTTAACTAATCTGTGTACCAAACATTTTACTTTTTTATAGTTTAATTTGGTCACCCGCAATGTAAGCTAAAATTACACATTTTTTTGTAATATCACAAAAATAAATATTGAATACATTTGAAAATTATGGTATACAGAATTTTATTATTCTTCACTGATATCATGCAGAAAATTTTGTATTTATTTTATTGTATTTATAAATCAATAACCTAAAATAGAGCATCAAACCGAATCACTTTTTTACAGTGGAAGAGAGACTAAAATTAATTTAATTTTTAAAATATGTACAGTTTTTACAACATGCAGTTATTTTGCTCACAGTTCATGCAAATTGGAACTAATACTTAGTTTACTTTTTTTCGCAGAAGCGGTGCGATGCATATTGCATTTTTATTTACATTTTGTTTAAGTCCACTACAGCATAGAACCTCAATTATATCCTAAATGAATATATAACAAAACAATTGAACCGACACCTAGATTAGAACTCCCATCTTTTACATTACCAAGTTCGTCCCTTAAAGAGCTACCTGTGATCTGCCGCAACTGTCACATGCATTTTTAAGACAATAAACAGCAATCGTATAATAAACTACATTTATCTGTTTACCGTTATAATAAATACAAAGTATAGGTTTTATGTAGTCAAGAAATTAATGTGCTTCGAACAATATTGTTTCATGGACATGCCCTTATTCTAAAACACATATTTTGGTCACTTATTGTTAGGGAAAGGAATAATTCGCGAGTTCAGTGAACGACTGTACTGTGCATACTCGAGCCCGTCTGTTAGTTCACTGTGTGTTGTTCCAGTGAGTAGCAGCTCGTGGATAAATGGTCGGGGCTTGAGTATAAACAGGAAAATGGATTCCTACACGCATGTCGTTGAACTCGCGAAATATTCCTTTTCCTACTTATTGTTACGAACTTCTTACATTATTTTTATATACAGATCTTTACGAACGTTAACTTTTATTTTTAATTATTGCCTCTGAAGCGCCAGTTCATAGTAAAACACATGCCACAAATTTTTGGGAGAAGATACGTTTTGCCGAATTATCGCAATGAATAAGGAACCTCTGCAGGGATGTCGTGGTTCTGGCGTTGTGTGGTGTACAAAGGAACTTTTTATAGAGCGTTTAAGTTAGTGCTACATTTTTCATCTCATTCTTAGGGGAACGAAAGTGACTTAGTGTTAAAGAAATCTTTATATTTACGTAGTTTGTATTGTTAACAAGGTTCACTATAAATCTTAATAGGTTTTTGTATGTAACCTTTTTCTCACAAGTATTTAGTTGATAACGGAAATTCCTACATTATGATTATCCATAGAGATTATGTAGGTATAGAATATAAATTACTATTCCCGCTTTAACTGTATTGGGTGATAACTGTGTTGTTTACAGACATACAGTAAAAAGGAAATAACTTCTAAATACAAAATTATACCCAACATGTTTACACAGAGTATTTAAGTATAGATGTAAGATACCGTGTGTTATATTTACGAGGTACGCTACAGTAAATTAGTGGCACTTTTCCATACTGTTTTCCACAAATTTACGGAAATGTAGTGTTTGTTAGCTTGGCTTAATGGGCATAAAAGTAAGCATGCTATGTTTAAGATATTTAGTCATAGACTATAACTAACATGTTTCGTCGTATTGTAAGAAAAATTAGCACTTGCACAAGTGTGTGAAGAAAGATTTGTATTTATTATCCTGACGCTATAAATAAGCGTGGCTACTGTCTGCACAGAAGGGCAGCTACAGTACAAAAAATAATTTATTCACACCTTTATATGATAGGCAGTATGTTGTAATTTTAGTGTAGATTGATCTAAAACAAATCTGAAGTTCATATCAGTAAACAAACTACTTGAAACCTCAATAATTCAGTTTAAAAACAAATTCATTAGCAGCAACTATTTGCGTTTACATTTTCAGGACACACTATGTATAAATTTTCAAACTAACGTTTTAGCAACAGAGTAGAGATGCATCGATCTGTCCGATTAGTAATAATGAAGTTTGCATTAGTAACACAAAATACAAACGTATTTGCTATTACATACCAATAATTTGTAATAAGGCCAATTTTCTCGAATTACTTTCTTTAAAAATTTACGTTCTTTTATTTGTAACAAACTGAAATTTTTTAGAATGTTAAATAAATTGAATGAAAGCTGTACTTTGAAATGTGATAACTGCCTCTTTTACTACTGCAGCCTCGATAATATTAGCATGAATACTTGCATAACTAATAGTACAAAGTTAAAAATATTATATTTGCGTTTCAATGAGTTATGATACCTTTAAAAACCCTAATATAGACATAAGATAAATTAGCATTCATGCATTTATTATCAATTGTTGAAAATGTGCCTTTAAGTAAATAAAAAATACTGTATATATATTTCCAGTTGTATGTAGGCCTACGCCTATTTTGTGGGAGAGTCAAAATTCTTAAATGAATTTTAAAAAAATTGTAGATTTCAAAAAACTATCTTTATTGAAATTAAGGATGTTGCATTAATTTTCTATTCAATATTTGATTTTGTAAATTTATTTATGTTCGATAATGTATACTTTTGTACATAACCGTATAATCAGTTATTGAAAGTTGAATACATTATAATAAATACAAAGTGTAGAGTTAAAATTAATGTCTTAAATACTATGAGGACAAACCAAGGAATAATTCGTAGTCAGGTCGTTGAGCTAGACGGCACAGCGCCGCGCGCCAGAGATATTCTGTCTTCAGCCTGCCGCGAAAACAACAGCGATTCGCGGAACTCGTCAAGAGGGACATAAATGTTAATTTTATACTATTATTTTAGTTTCGTCCACTGACACCCCCCATCTATTCCGTAAAACAAAAAAGTTTCTCGCTTACTATATTTTACCCTGCATTTTCCGGTCAAAAATTTTCATGCCATTGTTATACTTTTTTTTACATAGTAAATAACTGTCATAAAGAAAATTAATGAATAGCGTCATTGACAAGATTGTTCAATTATACTCTGTAATTTTTTTAAGTCGATTGACCGAATAGTTTTTGATTGGTGATGAGTTAGGTTTCTGTGATTTTTCGGGCGCGAGAGCATGACTTCGCTAGCGGTAGCTGCGAAAGACCCAAAATGGCGGACGATTGTACCTAGTCTTTATTCTGCAACTGAGTTCAGTGCAGATCGCAGTCTCAGTTTCACATACATCCGGTTAGTACATTTTGAAGTACGCCAGTCTGAAAAGGCCGTTATTAGCCATGTTGGAGGGCTTAGAAACAGTGTTTTTAATGGGCGTGATATATTAACAATGAGGCTCTTGTCTGAAGTTTGTTTTCTTTCCGTACTTTGACGCAATGTGCACACATGGAATATTTTCGTTAAAATAACCTGTTTACGAACACACTGCAACACATTTAAAGCGTATATTAGGCGGCTCTCTTAAGGGCGCGTTCTACGTTAATATTCATCGGCATATTTTTATTTTTATATTTGAACCAGATATTTTTTTCTCATTCTAGACATAAATTCTTACTCAATTTTGCTGTTTTGAAATTGTTGTATCTTTCATAGTTTTTGCATAATCGCTCGTAAAAGTGTCCAAATTTACACGTTACGATTTTATGTACGACAATAAAACCCGATGTTTAAGGCTACAAGTTGTCATGTATAAAAGCAAAAGGTAAAATAATACTGCTAAAATTTTAAATACCATTTTTAAATATTCAACTTTTTTGTAATACAAAAATATTTTATTTTGCAGTTTTATACAGGAGTTCCTTGTAGTTTACGACATCGTTATTAACTTTCAATATTTTCAGTATGGTATGTGAGTTTTAGTGTCGTACGTAAAACCGTTGGCTAATACGTAAATTATGACACGTACAAGCCATTATGCAAAACTATGAAAGAAAAAATATTTCGAAAGAGCAACATATTAGTCACAATTTAAGTCTAAAATAAGAAGAAATTATCTGGTACAAATATAAATATATGACCTTTTGCTTTTAAATAATATAATTACAATAAAACTACTGTTTGTAAACTGTTTTAACTTGTTTACATAATAATTAAATTTTTAAAACAGAATTGATATCAAAAATTTAAATTTAAGTTATGTTTCTATTAACCCCAGTGTTTCTAATCACCCTTTTACGGTAGTTATACTGCGCCTTTCTTCGGGGGCTATTAACGGTTAAATGACTAAGCCCGTTATTGATAAGAGGGCATTTACTGCACTAGACGGCATGTACAAGGAATACAAAACGGTTGTAGTAAATTGTAATAATTAAGGAGGGGAGCGCAATTTTACGGATTATTAATATATTAAATTAAGTGAAGGAAAATGAAAGGGTTGCTGCCAGTTAACTAGATCTGATGAACTTACCAGAGTAGGACTGATGAATTAGACGACATCGACGGACGAGCATGCACCTGCCGAGACTCGACCCCTGAGCCCCGGAGGAGAGCTGGACTACTTGATGTTAATCGGATGAGTTGATAGACCTGGTTTATTGCGTAACAAGGCGTTATATCGACAAGCTTGTCTACGTTATTGCGCTATGCACTCGGCTGAAAATTTTGGAGGATGATCATTACATCAAAACCCATGTTAAAAAGACAGGTCTTTTAACAGTTTCCAAGCAGAAAACTCACGTGTACGCAAATATTCACACTATCTCGGCTGTGTGGCTATGGAATAATAAACTCGACAACGCTAGGTAGCTACGGGTCAGTTCCAGAATTTCCCCATGTGAGAATTGTGCCGGACGATAGTCGGCAGGTAATCTCGAGGATCTATCGTTTCTCCCGCCCCTTCATTTCAGCGCTGCTCCATACTCACATCATGTCACCTCTCACCAGGCTGAAGACCTCGATGATGAGCGCTGACATAACCTCTCTTCACTTCACTAGGTAGCCGCGTTCAAACTCAGAGCTAACGAGCGTGTCATAATGGGGCACCGGTGATTCCATTAAAGAAGTCACACGACTTAGTAGTTTCTAATTTTCTGCAATTTTAAGTGACAAATGCATATTTTCTACTGTTTATTCTACATAAATAACTTACAGCCTATAATTTCAGGAAATCGTGTTTATTGCATTCAATTTAATTCAATTTTATACATATTTTTATTCTACATTAGGTAATTTCTTGTAGTTTTTGTGTTTCTTTTTTATTTATTAGAGACTGATTACCGAAGTTGAATGGTTAGCTATACAACTGAGTGAGCTATTGCAGTAACAACAACATTCACAGATGTTCATAAGTTTCTTAGTTTAAAAGTGTCATTTGCAACAAATTTAATAATTTTTGGATTTATTTTATAACAATTGCATAATTTTTAAGGTGGTATGTATTAAATTGTCTGGCTGTTTTTAATTAGCTAGAAGTCAAAATTATCTTAAAACGACCGTGTTTAGCCTGTTCATGGTTAAGTGATCACATGTTTTTTTAAGACTTAGTAACTTTTCATCGGCAATTCTTATATTTCCACCACTTGCTAACGCAAAAACCCTTATGTGACTTTAAGATCACAATTTATATATTTAAGGAACGACGAAACTAATTATTAGTAGTTTTAACTTGGAAAATCCTTTAAAAGTGCTTACTTTATCGGGAATTGCATGTATCTCCATAGATAAATTACTTTACCAGTCATAGTCCCTATTCCCTCCACGAATATCTGCGTATCGGTCATTTATTTTTTTAAATAACAATTTCATTATTTGTTTTACATATTCAGCTTTTTTTGTGTGGCGCTTAATTGTCTTTTCCACTGAACTTCACACTGACAATTACATCAAAACATTTTTACAATAATAATTTGTGCAAAACCAAAATTGTTTCCAAACGAATCGAGTCGCCCCTGAGTTATTTGACATTTACTTGTCCGGATTTGCGAGATGCGTTTAAAAAAACTGCGTCACAACAAGATGCACTTTACTGAAAGAACGGCGCATGCACTGGCCGATTCCTTGGCAGAAGTAACACTTTTTGCGTACACACCAGACGTATTATTGTCTAACTGTAAGCAACAAATGTATTTTTTCTTATAAACAATTCGTTCTCTGGACGCCATAAACAATTAGACCTTGTTCTTTGCGATTTCGTGCTCAAGGTCACGGGTTTCCCAGGCCACCGAGTGGTGTGCATAGCTCTGGCCGTTAACATAATTATCCGAAAACTGCTCAACGCGATAAAAATTGTCGCTTCTTAGAATAATACTTAAACAACGTTGCCCTATTCAGGTTCACCACTTATCATTTCTGCATATTTTCTAGCGCCCGAAAAAGGCGAATATTGATGTTTTTGGCTGTCCTTATTCAAGTATGAAAATCTTGGTACAAAGTCATGTTAAAGGTATAGGCAAGTAAAAAAAGGTTTGTCGTTTATAATACGCCATAAGTAGAGCCTGGTAATTTTCGCGAAAAGATTTTTGCAGCACTTTGTTTCAGTGCCTTACGTGCGCACCTGCATCTCTGCTTTGTGGTCAGCGATTGGATGCCGTAACACCCAGCGTCTGGAGGTTAAACCCGCAAATCACAGACGTGATGTGTGGCAGTTATCCGTGTACTGATTGGCACAGTCAAATGAATAACGACTCTGCACAAAAACACTCTGTCAATAGCCACGAAGTTGAACTGCAGGTACGCACGTAAGACACTGAAACTAAGTGGGGCAAAAATCTTTTCGCGAAAACTACCGGGCCCTAGTCATAAGATGTTATGGTCACCTCCGAATGTGTCTAATAGGCGAGATGACTGCACGCCAGTTCAGTGACTTGCGCCTAAAGGCTAGAGTGAACCGTGGTGAGCTTACTGTGTCGTCCTTATCGCATCCTGACTTCTAAGCCTCGAACGTGCAAATACGTCCATCCAAACGCCCACCTTAAACAGGCAACATGAACAGTTCACAGAATTTGGCAGCAAAGTAATAGTAAGCAATAAAAGGGACGGTACTCTTGTTGTTTTCACGTAAGGAAAATCTGTAAAGACTAATTTCTTTACAGGTTAAACATATGAATATTACTTAACATTACTGACAGAATCGTAATTTAACTTTTACTATGTTTATATATATTGCTAACGAATTACTTTTAAACTCAATTTTTAAAGGCTTATTTAGCTGGAAAACATGTAATTACTTTCTACTTACTTTTTCATGAGGATTCATAAGTTTGCGCAATTAATTCCTTTAAATCGTGTATATTGGCCAACCTTTTAATTGCTACATTGATTTAAGAATACGTTTAAATATGTTTTTATATATTTCACGATGCAACTCAAATTACGCACTGCAAACTGTTAACATTGTCAAAAATTCATTTTATTAACCTCTGTTGTTTGCTGGAAGATAAGCTGAAATTTTACTATTCAAGAAATGTAATAAAGAAATGGATTTAGTAAATTGCTACGCAAAATTGTTTGATAGAATTTAGTGTACTCAGGAGCATGAAAATACAACAAAAGAGTCGATATTTACGCAAAAGCTTATAGTAATGAAAAGTTGATCAATGTAAGACGTGGGTCCCGATTGCATAAAACTATTTGGGATATTCTAGCGATTGGCAAAGTTGAAGAACAGACATACGCTCTTTTGCTTAAAAAAGTCCGTAGCACATTAAACCTATGTTGTGTGTAAATTTACAACCGAAGGGCAACTAAATACTGCTTAAGTATGTTGTTACAAAAAGTAACGTAATAAGCTTCACGATTTATGTATTTTAAATTACCAGTACTATTATTATTTAAAACTTGCTGATTTTAACTGACGTTATCCTGTATATTTATGATGCTACTTTTTTCTGAACATGCTTGACAGATACTGAAACTTTGACATATTAGAATAGATACTTTACTTCGTTAGTTCGGGTAGGCAAGTTTAGCGTACCAAAAAAGTCACATTTGCCATGTTTATCGTTCGCGTGGTCTAAATATAATTTGAAAAAATAGAACAACAACATAAGGAACACTTTTACAACTCTGGCGGTAGTTTTATAAAAACTAAGTATGGTGTTTATAATTGGACAATGTTATGCACCAGTAGACTATGCGCCAATTGCTAGTACAGTACAATAACATTTCTGCTTTAAAATGGTCTTATAAAAAGTATTTTACTCCTGTATCCTGTGGTTATGAATGTTAATATTGCAGGATATATTATTTTGTAAGACTGTTTCAAATCCGAAAAACTTACAACAGGTTTTACTGATAACTTAAAATTGGTGCATAGTTTGTTGATGCATAACACTATTCAATTGGCATATAATAAAATACGCCTTTACAACTACCAGAAAATAAAATGCAGTTCCAATGAAATCGCTTTCCCATAACTTGTGCCGTAATGCTAAAATGCCATCATTTTGTGAAGAGTCAAATGTTATTTCAACTTACATTTTCACTTAATGTGTAATTTAGTAGAAACAGTGAGATTATCCCTAGGATTTTTGAAATTTATTGACTATAGTTCAGCCAAACGTGAAATAATTTGCGTTGAGATTACAGCAGTGCTATCGCACAAACGCAAATGAATGGCGCAAAGGAAAATTGAAATACACCACATAGCATTCGCGATACGAGCTAATTTTTGCTTGCGAGTGTAAAACATTCGCATTTTACTTAGTTTGTAGACTGTAAACAATCAAAACTCCGTAAAATGAATTACGTTTACTGTTTCACTCTTTATGTAGGTTGTTTACCGAACCGCGTAACATATTTTAACTTCGAAATTAGGCCGAAGGAACATCAAAATCCGATTGCGAAAATTATAATAATAACTTCAATATATTTCCACAAAAAAAATTCTTACCGTAAGAAACATTTAAGCAGTGTTAATTTATTTTAGTCCCTCAGTAAAAATATCAGTAGAAATATAGAAACTGTTTTAGGTTGAATTTTGCTAAGTTATATTTAGACGCAAAAATAATATTTTTATAACTACAGTAGTTTCTTAACAATGCATTTATTACGTATAGAGTCTTCGTGGCCAAATAATGTAATTTCTATGAACAACAATATTTCTTCCAGACTGAGAAAATTATACTTTTTTTATGTCTTAAAGATGTGTATTAGACAATTTTATTGTATATTCTGTTTTTGAGCCATAACATTTATTCAATTTATAAAATAAAAATCTTATCTTTGATAAAGCATAGAATATATTCTTGTTAAACTGCTCGACATATTTTATAATTGATTCTTCCGTTAATTTGCCATGCAAAATAATAGCATGGGAATTTTAATTCAGATAATGCAAAATATTTGCTACAGAAAATTCTTTTTAAAAATGTGTGTAGTATTAGTGACAACACCACTAAATGATTGTGACTTACATCATCACTAAGACACTCAGTTCCATATATTTAGATGAAAAAATCTGGAATATAGTATTCAAAATTATTATAAACTATTTATAGAACCATACCATGAAAGTATCTATACAGCGTAAGTTTCTCCTATAAATGTTACAACCAAACAATTTCTTAAGGAGTTGTTCACTTTCTGAATGAATTCATGTTTATCTTGGAAGCAGAACGTCAATAATATATTTACTTTTCTGAAAGCATTTTTTTTAACTACGACCTACCTAGCTACGTAAATTGTACACATAACTTACTGTTTACTACAGAAAGTTAATTATGTAATTTCCGTTCCAAGAATCGTTCTACAGCCGTTTGCTCTGCCCTGCCGATGTAGCGCCAGTCATAGGAAATTGGGTTTCCTCTCATCACTCACTTTTATTTAATAAATTTGGAATTACGTAGTACAACGATACACTTTAGCTAATCTGAGTGATTGCTGTGGATAATTACAACTGATTCTCTTTGGTTACAAAACTATTCATTTGGCTTGTGTCATTGTAGTAGTATTAGACCACAGCAAAGAGAAGTAATAGAGTGCGGATTTCACGGTCAGCCCTTAAGAGGGTGCAGTACATAATTCAACGCTAAAAGCATTAATCTATAACTGTAGGTTTCGTGAAACTAATTTGCGAAAATTAAACAATAGCAATCCTAGACAATAGTTTTAGCCTAGGTTTTAAACAGAATTGTATCCAATGTTACGAACTTCTGAGTGAGGCACAATCTCTGACGCCGGAACCTCGTACATTTGACTGCGGCGCAAGATATCACGCGAAACGAATCAGTAATTCTGGATAAATATTTACTCATGAAGTTGGAAAATATCATTATCTATGATTGTCATTGAGCATTTTATCCATATTGGCTTCGAAAAAAGCGTAGAAATCAATTGATGTTTTCAGCGTTTATTTATCTACCACGCACTATTAAGAGGGCGTGGTATATAAATCTGCGCAAAAAATCGTCAGTTTGAATTTGTAGGTTTCTCTAAGTCAGTATAAAAAAAAAAGCAGCACCTTGTCCTGAGCAAAAATATTTTATACTTGTGCAAATCAATTGATGTTTTTAGCGTTTCTTCTATATCTACCGCACACTCACTCAAAGTCCTGCTACATAGAGACGGTAAATTGTCGGTCGGTGCCCAGTCGTTGCCATTCTACCATCTGATTGGAGAATGTGACCGTGGCGTCAGAGTCGACGTGTTGTGGTCCGGGAGGATGGAGATGGCCAACTTTTAACTTTCACCGACAACTCGCTGACAATTCGCCGACTCGCGGTTATCAGCTGGCCATCAGAGTGTTTTGATTACTCATATATATGCGGAACGCAAATTACGAGCCATTTAAAATAAACCGTTTTCATTCACGTGCACTACGATTCGTATCGAACTTATTTTAAAATATTTACGCTTGCAACAAAGTTTTCTAATTAGAGAAAGGAAAGGACTGACGGCGATTGAGCTGCCATCTGTTATGTATTGCCGAAAGTAGATTATAACAGAAAAGCAACTACTCACATTGTAGCACGCAATAAGGAGAAGAACGATTTGGACCAGACAACGACACGACGCCGACAATCTCGCCGTCTCAATGTAGCATGGCCTTTAAGGTGGCCGCCTGTCATGCCGCAAGCGTTTTGCAGAGCTTGGACCAATACAAATTTATTCGATAACTTCATAGCGTACGTCTACTGATGTATAGCAGCCAAAGATCGTATCACGTGCGTATGCTCTTCTCAAGTCTACTAATAATGTGGAATACTAATTTTCTCGCTGCCGGGGCCGCGGTGTCGAGGGGTCAGACCTCTCGCCTCCCACCAAGGCGATCCGGGTTCGATTCCCGGCGGGGTCGGTTCCCAGATTTTCGCATGTGGGAATCATGCCAGACGATGCCGTTGGTTGACGGGTTTTCTCGGGGATCTCCCGTTTGCCCTTTCATTCCGGCGCTGCTCCACACTCGCCTCATGTCACCACTCAGCAGCGCTGAAGACCTCGATGTTAAGCACTGACCAAAACCTCTTACACTTTTCCGCTGTCAAAAATGGCAACGATAATCACGGTTGAAAATATTTTCGTGGCATATGTAGGTAGAATACAACTTCATCTCAGATATTATGCTCGTTGAGGCATGTTGTATGCGAGAAGACTTCGTGTCAGTTCAGTGACTTGCGCCTAGAGGCTAGGGTGAGGCATGATGCGCATACCGTGACGCCCTTAGCTATTCGCATATTTTTGGACTCAAACACGCTCCGGGTCCACCTAGGCAGCCACTATGACAGCGAGGTCTTACGGCGAGGGCAATAAGCTCTGAGAAAGGCAATAGTGGCGGAATGCAAAGAGTGGGCGAATAGGGAGCACCCCGATAAAACTCATCTGTCAACGGCAACGCCCATCCCGTTTCTGAAATAAGGACCATATCACACTAGCAACTGAAGTCAGGCCAGTGTGATAGTAGGTTGGTCTTACCAGTAAGGCACAGCTGGCCTTGCTAAAAAAAAGTGTAATTATTAAATTTCCGCTTAAAAACCGTAGTATTTAGAGTGTCTTTGTATTGACTCACATCTGAATACTGAACTCACGTTAAAAACAGGTAGCGAATTAAAATAAACCGAAATATAATTTTCTATTGTAACTTACTTACCTTAGACAAAATTACACGAGTGTGCTTCACACTTCCGTAGCGCTCAAGCTGTTTTCGCGTAATGATATATTTAGCCTACATTCCGAAGGAAAAAGTAGGCTTCTGAATGTACCGTCATGTATGTGTTTGCCGGTGTGTGTCCGTATGTGTTTATCACACCTCCTGTCTGAAAACTATTGAACCCTTGGACCGAACTAAAACTAGCTACATATACAGTACATAGTAACCTGACTCTACTTTTGTATGTTTATGCCGTGTTCATATTATTTATCACGTTCGATATCTAAGGAACCATATTACAGAATTCCATCAAACTAGGTACACATAAAAACCTACTGTAGTATAGTGGCTTGACCTTCATGTGTTTAGCTAATGCCGTGATTATATTTTCAAAATGTGGCAACTTTCATACATTTACCATAGTATAAAACATCTCCGGAATTATTCATTTTCAAATTTCATCAAACTAAGTACACATATACTACAAACCAAGCTAACTGACTTTTATACATTTTTCCCATCATGTGTTCATATTTTTAAAATAATTTTTCGAATGCGCGAAATATCTTAAGAAGAATACTTCAGTATTTAATTAAAATAGGTACACATATAACACTAATTAAGTTAGCATAACTTTTATGCATTTTTCGTCCTACAGAGCTCATACCTTCCTTTTTCAAAATGGAGGCCGTCTGAACATATTTTAATCACACGCGATATCTAAGGCACCATTTTCAATAACTACTTTATACTCGGTACACACATAGTACTTTGCAATGTGACTTGTCTTTAACGTTTCGGTTTATTCCCTGTTCTTAATTTCTAAGTGATTTCTATTTGACCATATTATTTTCACACGAAACATCTAAGAAACCATTTTCTAGAAATTCATCAAATTGGTACGCATATAGTTCTTAGTAAAGTGACAAGACTTTTATGTATTTTGTTCATGCCTTGTTAACAGTTACACAGTGGTGAAATTTGAAAACATCTTAATGAAACGAGATATCTAAATGAACCATTAATCAGAATTTCATCTAATTCGGCACGCACGTAGTACGTAATAGAACGACTATGTTTTTTTGTACTTTGTTCATACCTTGTTCACTTTTTTTTGTCTTTCGAACTTTTTTTATCGCGTGAAATATATGATGACAGTTTTCCAAAGTTTATATGACTCGGTACATTTTTAGTACTAAGTAATTGAAAATTGTTGGTTCATCTAGTTTTTAGCAACTTTTTAAAAAATTTCATGACATGATTACATATTTTTAATACATATGTATCAAAAGCTACATGATCGATAGAAAGCAAATATAGTATTTATGTCCAACTTTTACTTAACTATATTTTATTGTTTTAGGCCCACCGTGTTAGAAATAAAAACGAGAAAAAAATTATATAGTATTTAATTATTTAATATTTCTATGTGTCCGTGAAAGATTTTAAATTTTCGGGTTAATTTGCACCCACGTTGAAGAAATTAGGCTTGTTAGTCATGCTGCTAACTTCTTGTTTTTTAAACTTACATAAATTTATTAAACGTCTTTAAGATTTCTTAGTTTCCACTACGCCGTATACTGAAATTTCGTTTATTGCTTTTGAATAATGAGGTATTAATCCCGTATGCTATTACGAAAACAATTCCACATCTTGTATGTCTGGTAATTAAATGTAAATATTTATCACCCGCTCTGTCAAAATAATATTTACGTCGAACTGGCAAGGATTAAATAGGTCTAAATTATGAACGCGTGCAGAAACATTTGGCATCAGATTACTATACACAGTAATTAACGGATGCATTATAGATGTTGGGGGTTTTGTGTAGTATGTTACCATCTCACTTGTGCACTAAAAATGTATGTCATGTATCCCGCACGAATAAAATTAAGGACTTTTTTTACCTATAGTAAACTAAAATTAAGTTTCAGTGATATTTTTTGTCTCGCATATTTTCAGTAAATTTCCATGTTACGACTTCTAGAATAATAAATTAAAAGCAACAGCTTTCTTTGTATTTATCTCAGAAAATTAAGTATGTGCACTGTCTACAAGTTGCGTATCCATTAGATAGTAGACCTACTACAATTTTGGTGGTGCCAGAGAGTAATCTACTACGTGACTTACAAATACTGCTCTTGAACATAGCCTGATTCCCTAAACCATAACAATTTTAGTCAACAGCATACAAAAAGTTGTACAGAATATCTTTAGAAACTTTACCATGCTTAACAATGCTTGAAACAGTGTTACCGTATGTGGTAACTCGAACTCACGAAGTAACAGTAATAGGAAATGGTACCGTATAAATGTTATAATCCACAAATTCCTTGTACACTTCTTAAGGATTATAATTACAGGTTCCGTATGTTATTAAATTACGAAAATCTATCTACTATAACATTCCTGTTGCATGGAACAAAAATTTTGGTGCAACAATATTTGTTACAACACATTTTTAAGTTAATATTAAGTAGGTAGGTATTAAATTGCGATTCGCAATGATAACAACAAATGTACAATATAGTCTATTATTTCTTACTTTCTTAGATAAAATATTTTGTTTCGACATCCCACAAAAACGTGTTTTAGAATTAACAGTATTTTCTCTGTTACAAAAATTGTCTTAGCAAACAGAATCCCTAAAATAAAGTATTTTGGAAATATAATAACATTCGTAAAGTGCGATTAAAATTCAATTAAATACAGTATTTTGTAAGAGAATATTGCGCAAAATTAAAGAATGTAAGAATGTGGCTTTTGAACTTTCAGGAAGGTTAATATATGCACTGCTAAAAAATTTCTTGCAAGAATTATGCGCAACAAAGAGTCTCATAACTGTGTACTTTTATCTTCTACTGATGCTTAGGAGCACTCATTCCATCTTTTAAACGCGATTTTTCTGCGCTTCTTTGAAAAAGTGTTAGTATTGTCAACCAGAATTACTGTACTTTACAAAGAAAATAATTGAAAATCAGTTAACAAATAAATTATTTTTTAACTATAGACGTTGTTCTTGTTAAGACTAGAATATGTAATTTTTGTAACATATCAAATATACTTGTCTTTGTTTTTGCAAGAGAAAAAATGTAAATTTAATCTGTGTATCATTGTCATGAAAATTAGCTTATTTGTACAGCAACTGCTAAATAACTTTAACTTATTAATATTTTGGGGGAAAATACTGGACGCACCGGTGTTCTAACATGTGTTCTTAAGCTTATAAATTATGTAGGAAATTGCTTGTAATGAAACGTGAGAGGAAAAGTGTTGCGATTTCCGTTACCAAAATTTGTTCGTATTTGTGTCTTCTCTAAACATACTTAAATACATACATAAATACAGACATACATACATGCGTACACACACATGCATACTTACGCACATACATACGTACGCACATACATACTACATACATTAAAAAATCTATAAAGTTGCGATTTTCTATGTGAAACGCAAATGGAAAGTTTGTTCGGTTTAAAACGCTTAAGCTAAATGACAACACCTGGAAGACACGAAATTATTTATCTCGTTATGACCGAACATTAAGTCATACTGCTTGCATTGTAATTATGTGAACAATAATTCGTTTTTTTTCTTGGCGGGATGGCAAATCAAAATGCGACTATCACATTCAAAAATACCCTAAGAAGTATTTACCTCACATCAGATGTCAAAAATTCTGCCGTGAAGATTGCATTCTTTTCAAATACGGCAGTTTAATTTTTAAAAGTGCTACTGAAACCGTTATATCTTCGCATGAGTTCGTTTAGAAAACCCGTATTATAAATATTATTTTGTGTATCAAGCTAAGAATTTTTTAAAGCGTCGGAAAGCAAAGAAAAATTAATTAACACTGAGCAGCGTTTCTTGCATGCATAACCAATTTAATATTTTTAAAAAATGTATTTTTTTTTTCCTTGCCTCCCGCAACTGGAGAGAATACACCTGGAGATACTAGCTATTGTTTAATAGTATTATTCTTCATTAATGGTTTCTGGCTAACGAGATAGAACCATTTTAACAAAAACTTTGCCTCCGTCGCTTCCAGGCATTGAGTGGGATATTATAAATGCTGATTTTTCCTCTTTGCAATCTAGTTCTTTAATTTCTTTATTCTTCTTTATCCATTCTCCAGAAAGTTCCGACGCTGCTTTTAAAGTAACCCCTCCATTATGTTCCATCTTCTCATTCGCTCCCCAGCTGACAGTTATTCACCCCTACTTCGGAAACAGTCACACAACAGCTGTAAGAGTCATCGTAGTGCCCCACCTTCATCTATACCCCCTTGTTTTTTATTCGATGACATTCGCCAATTAGCAGATTCTCCGCTACGAATCCAGGGCTGCCGAGGTACATAAAGCATCTCCTTCACTTGTAGAGGAGGCAGAATCTGAAATAGTACGAAGCGCTACTCCAGTCACAACTTGTGTTATACGACCGCTGACACTAATGCTGGATACACAATAGCGCGATAGACGCGATGCGAATGCCGCGATGCGACACTAGAAAAACTCGTTATTGTGTACAGTAGTTTTGTTGCGTCGTGAAACATTTCCTTGCCTCTACATTCTAACCTTTTGTACGGCAATGATGTTTATATTATTTTTCAGTTTATTTTATAACATATGTTCTATCGCTACTTGCATTCCTACATGTGAAAATGAATTCACAATTACACGTTACCTCACAAAGTTTATGATTTGCTTAAAATAACAAACGAAAATATCTCATAAAATACATAAATGTAATTGACTACCAACTCACCAGACACACGTAAGTTTCGGCACAAAATTTCAATCCATTTTTAAGCTTTGCCTCATTCGTGACGCGAATAAAATATAAATACTTTTTATTCGAAAATCGCGTCGCGTCGGTGATTTTTGTAGCACTGGCGTCATTGTAGCTTCGACGCTGATTGGCTGACAATTTATTTTATTCGCGACGTGCACTTCGCGTCGCGTCTTTTGTGCATTGTGCATCCAGCACAACTGGGATGGTGTGAACGCGATTGCTGTTTTAGCTACCGAAGTCGGCTAAGAGTGCATAGAGAGATAAAATTATGCAACTTAACGTATCACAAAAATACGAAATTTCATTCCAATGTTGTGCGTTGTTATTTCAGCCCTAACTGAGTACTAATCATTATAATGCAACTGGGTGATAAACATATACATATGTGTTAATCTTAATAAATAAAATCACTCACTGACAAACATTTTATCTAGGATGAGTGAAGTGTGATGCGGAATATTGGATATATATAAGGCTAATATAATAGTTGAGTAGCTAATTAATTATGTAATGTCCATTTAGGGCAATCACACGATAGTAAATGTTTTATTGTTTAAACGTAACATCATAATTCACATATCAATTTTAGACAAATTAAGTGATATGATAATATAAATAAATGTGCTTTCCGTATTGCTCATCAAAGATTAACAAGTTTTTACTCAGGAACATATCAACTATCAAATGTGACGTACAGCAATTTTCTCCCGCTGACTTTCGGGGGATTGCATTTAACTTGTTTCCCCTATTATAGCCGACAGTATATTGTTTGATACTTTTTTCGTAAGCTCGAGGTGGAAACGTATACGTCATAAAAATAGAACGAAAAAAAATCATTCATGCACCCTGTCTTTCAAAATGTGTGTAATAATAACAAACCCATTTGCTCGTACTTCATTCGTGCTGGTTTACAAATAAAATGTTACATATATTTTCCACCTGAACGCCAATAGAAAATGTGGTAGCACTCGTTTTTTTTTTTTTTTTTTTTTTTTTTTTTTTTTTTTTTTTTTTTTTTTTTTTTTTTTTTTTTTTTTTTTCAATTTGTTCATTGCACATTACTGCAAGCCGCGTCACCCATACACTCATCAAAAATTACAAATATTAGCTTTTCTCATCATTCTGGGAAGGTATACATGGCGTCAGGTGAACACGTCAAACGAGAGAAATTTAGCCAGTCAGACATCAACGCGATGGAAAAATTTCAAGTCAAACATAGAACGCTGGTACCGATATATGGGGTTGCATAAACGATTACCTTGTCGGGCATCAGGATTGCATTATCCCCGTCGGTGTACTTTACATAACCTGCAAGCTCGACAGGCCGCGTGTCAAACACCGCATGGGGGTCAGGACTCGACGAACGCGACGGCTGTAACAGGTCTGCCCTGCTCGGCTCTAAAATTACTCGTTGCATTGACGTGTGTCTATAGTCTATACTTAGACACTTCGCCAACACGTGCGCGTTTGAAATCAGTATCCTATTTTTGCTCCTTTTTCCTTCAGAATTTACCAGCGTTTTGCTAACTACTCAGTACTGTTAGCCACCTCGTGCCAAGCTAACCAGACATTCTTAAAGAGGGCGTGGTCATACAGGGCTGCCAGATAATTGTAAAGCTTCACCGCCAAACTTGTACTAAATTGTAGCCAAGAGTCGCCAAAATGCATATTTTTTACTGGTCAGGTTTTTTAATTCACGTTACAGCAAATAAGGCTGTCAATTACTACAAGATTTCCAAATTTATGGTTGAATCTTAATATAAATGATATTTCAAAGAGATGATCGACTATTTTAACGGAACAACGCATTGCAATAAATAAAGCCACGTTTATTATTTCTTTTGAGGTCATATTTTTTCAAACAATGGTAATTTGCGCATGGGTTCATGGAAGTACCGTGATTTACGAAAAATTTTATCGCCATGGAATTTTTTATTTTGTCTGGCAAGTTACATGACTCCAAGCTGTACAGCACAAGTTGCAAAATTTTTAATCTAAGAAGTTAGCTGCTTATCAGGCAATATCGATTTCGGGTATAAATCGAGGGACAGCAACAAAATATTGAGGTAATAATTTAAAAAAATTCCAACTACCACCAGTATCTTAGTTCACCTTTTCCCAGTTTTTTTTTTTTTTCAATTGAACTTTAGAACAACATTATCACAAGTTCACAACAACAATTTCACAGACGAATCTCGCAGCAGACAGAAAGGCCTTCGTCATTCCAGCCCGGCCTCGACAAAATTATATCCTTACTGTTGTGTTCCGAGAAAATCAAACAATGTCTTGGAGGGGAAAAAACTAATTACAGTGTTAACATTGAAACTGGTACCTTCAAGTTACTATTATTTACCGAAATGAAGAGATATTAGATAACAACACCCTTGTCGAAGTGTTATGGGTAAAATTAGACTTATTGTAAAATAAAACATTGGAGATAGTTGGCATATGACTTTATTACAGCAGTCTCCTCTTTTCTCACCAGAAATGCGCCTATGCAACAGCTGACTGCGGATAATGGATCACTGATCACAGAGTGATATTTCGAGTTGATTCTGCCGCCCAAACAGCCCAGAGTTGTTCGCTTCCGTCGCCAACCGCCAACCGCCAACACAGTACTTTACAGCACCACGAGCATATGAAAAGTAGCCCAACTGGAGGAATTCCGCCCAATCTGGCAACCCTGTGGTCATATTTAAGTCCTATAAGTATAAATTTTAAATTACAGTTTATTCGAAGCTAATTTGCGAAAGTCAAAAACAGCAATCCGGGACAGTTGTTATTGCCAAGTTTCTGAGCAAAAAATTTTCTCGAGAGCCGTATTTCTGAAGAACAATTTCTGACGTCGAAACCTCGTACTTTGGATTGCGACGGAACAGATTACGCTGAACAGATTCATCATTCTAGATAAATGTTTGCTCATAAAGTTGGCAAATATAATTATCTAGGATAGTTGTTTAGTAGTTTTTCCATACTTACTTTCGAAAATGTGTAGATTTTAATTAAAGTTTTCAGCTTTTTCCATCTACCTCACACTCTTGAATTAAAAGCTGTGTGTTGTGGTCTATTATATTTATGTGTATCCGTATATTGTTCACCAATTCTCTATGGGACTAACGTATGATATTTCTAAGGTTCCATATCCATATATTCGTGCATTAAAAATTACTATTTTTATGTTGTTCTTATATACGATTATTTATTTATTGTGCGTTAACATAATTTCGGGGGGTACAGTTGCAGCAGTGTCTAAACCATTAATCCTCCCGTCTAGGTGATTCGGGTTCGGTTCCCGACAATATGTACGTTCAGTCGTAGAAGTTATCCACAAGTCGCTTTCAACGATGAAAATTACAAGAATACAATTTAACAGCGATTTGAAACTGCCTTAATAGTACGTGTTTCTTTCCAGACATTACTGCATTCATATCCACACATAACATCACAATTTTAAATGTAACCGTACAGTTTTTAAACTGCAAATAGTACTTTGCCTTTGGGAGCCGCGGTGTGGTCGAAGGGTTAGACCTCTTGCCTCCCGCCTAGGTGATCTGGGTTCGAACTGTCGGGTATTCTCTGCGAACTCCTATATACACGGGGTTTCTTGGTGAATTCCCGTATACCCCGCCTCTCTCATTCCATCGCTGCTCCTAACTCATCCATTCTTCGAGCTGGACGCACTGAGAGAAAGAAATTGTTCACATAACAAAATATATTTGTTTGAGGAATATGTGTTTTACTGAAACATGCGATGTTTCACTTAAAAACGCATTGTTTACAAAAAACATACAAATTTTTTTATTGTAACCAGGTAATATGGTTGAACATATTTGTTTCAGTTAAACAATATTTTGTTGGCATAACCAAGTCGCAGTTAGTTGTCTCAGTCTATATTTGTGGCAATAAACTGAATTTTCACTTGAAACATTCGTTGTTGTTTCTCTCAAACAAATGTAGTTTGGTTAGCGCAAACATTTGTGATCAA
>PNEQ01021648.1:74727-99959 GCA_003012365.1 Medauroidea extradentata | reverse complement strand
ATGTGCAAGTAAGTATCATAATTAATTACTGAATTTATCGGAAATCGATCGGGTATTGATTCGAGATTGTAGGATGGTGTTTATAATTGTAGATCTAAGTACCGTAGGTCTTTACTTGCGTAATGCTTCGTCACCACTTGTCTTCTATATTTTACTATGTTTTACTACTGCATTTCGTTAATATAAAGAGAAAAATTAACTTTTATCGATTTTTATTAATTAATCTTATCAAAATTAGGACACTATGCCGTTTACAGTGTGATACACAATTAAAACAATCAATAAAATCAAGTATATGCGATAAAAGTTGAAAATTAACACAAAAATTGTCATTTTTTAACATTTACGGAAAAACATAATAAATTCATTAAATTACTTTAATACACACTTTAATGCTTAATTACATCGTTATCAATAATTTCTTAACCATAGAAAAGCATTTCGTACACTAGAAACTTAATATAGATGTTTTTTTTTTGTTTAGTGTCACAGAGTCCATTGTTGCATGGAAAGCTAGTAGATGGAAATTGGAGGTACGGGGCAGGAGGCTCTGATGACATCATCAGCTATAAGTGACCTTGAAATAAAAAATTTACTTTTAAGAAATTTTTGTTTTTGGAAATTTTGGAAATTTTTTGAATTTTGGAAAATTTTATAAAATTTTGGAAATTTTTTAATTTTGGAAAATTTTTTGAATTTTGGAAAATTTTTGGAAAATTTTTGAATTTTGGAAAATTTTGAAAGTGACGTCATCCAAGATGGCGCCCGAGACGTCATCGAGGTCAAAGGTCACGGGGTCAAGGTCATGGGGTCAAAGGTCAAGGTCACCCTCACACCCTCAGCCGCCAGCCGCTGTCTCCGGACCGCCATTTTGCATCTACTAGCTTTCCATGCAACAATGGACTCTGTGACACTAAACAAAAAAAAACATCTATATTAAGTTCAGCCCTTGTACACCAACACTGACTTATTTGTTCATCTCGGTGAGGCATTACGTTGCTGTGCGATCTTATAGGCGGTTTTATGTTACCCTGAAAACTCTAACCAAATAAGTATTTTCATCCTCAAAAACATTCGTAAAGACGTAATCACAATTTTTATATATGTCCTGTTGCAATATATTTCTCATCTCCTTGCTGAAAATGGTTTTTGCCCGAAAGTGATTTCATGAAAGTTGACTGATTCCCACCGAATATAATTTAACATGCAAGTACGTAGCCTTGTTCTCGCGAAAGCACTAGGAAAGGCAACGCCCTAAGTCATACTAAACTACTCACCAAAAAAGAAATCTGAAGCAATAAGTTTTGACATGATAGGAACTTATATTAGTTTTAAGAGAGATCTTTGAACAGGCAGAATTAATACAAAGCTGCAAATCTCGACGAATTGAACGGTGTTTTGCAGAAGACATCAAAGCCACAATGTAAGAACAAACAAAAACAAGCCCCTAAATTATTATACATTAGAACTTCAGTAGCTAAGCAACCAAAATCAAACAGAAGTAGGGTATTTGAAAATGAGAATACATTAATTAACAAATATGTTTCGGTAACCTATTTTTTAAGTTCTATTTTATCAATTGTGGGACGGTCGCCTTTTGCATAGCTTCATTTAATTAGAAGCTTGACTTGTTTGATGTTCTGTAAAATCATTTTCTCCAAAAGTCAAGATACAGGCTTTCTCGTAGTAACATCGTACACGTTTCTCCATTTCAGAGCGCACCATTACACGAAACCCAGCTACGCTTACATTTACAAGTATCCATCTGGTTTAATATTCAACGGTATGTGATGCAAAATTCAAGATCATCAACAATCTTGGTGTAAGTGTATTTGATATCATTTTGTTCTTAACCAGACTACAGTCTCCTATCATACATACATAATGTGTTCTTGGAGTGCATGCAAGACTGAGCAAGCCATCGACGTGAATTGAGTGCTCGCAAGAGCACACGCTGTAAATCAAGGAACTTCTTCCTAGTGGAGGGAGGCGAAGGTACTCGGGTAGCGCTATAAGAAAAGAAAAATATAGCAGTGGTTCTAGCCTCGAACTCTCGAGCACAAATAAGAGACGACACTTTCAACTTCTCTCTCTTTTACGCTGTACGTGCCTAGGCAATATTATATGGAACCTGGCAGCTCTGAGAATCTTACTTAAAACTACCTGGAGAGACATTCATTACTTTGTTGGCTGTGTTTACAATGTGGTATTGTATTCCTATAAAACATGATCTTTATTTTATATCTTATTGGGACATATCATTTACTCAACTTATAATTATTAATTTTGTATTTTAATGAGTTATGTAGTTTCTACAGCAGTCAAGCATACATCTTGAGGGGTATAATATTGACTGTATTTTCTGATAAACATGACTCACATTTTCGAAGACACGTGTTTGATTTCCGGACGAGACGTCTTGATTTCGGTTAAACCTGGCTCTATAAAATCAAATAACTACAAGCATATACTGGGATAACTCCTTGCTGTAGGCCATTGTTGATAATTCTTTTTTTTTCTGTTGGTATGAACTATTGATAGAGGCACGATTATTTCGCGTATTCATCTGGTAGTAGCTTAGACTTCAGTCCTATACACACACCGGTCACAGTCGAGTATTCATTGACTTCTTAGCGTACCAGAGCGTACCACGTGAGTTCACAACGATTTATTTCCTTATTCCTGACTGATGTGCTGTTTTGAAATGTGTAGCAAAACTACTGTTGTGCAATCACAGTAATTACAGTGAAGTATACGCTGTTGACGTTCAACCTGACCTAGAATCAATACGCAAAATAATCGTGCCCCTAACCATTGGTTCAGTTTACAACAACTTCGCTGTCGACGAAACGTATAATCCCTACAACCTACACAAGAGCCAATGGAGCAGTCGCCCCGACGAATGGGAACTACCACTTGTAAGAGATTGGACAAGTTGGTCTCAGTTACTTTATTACAACAATCAACGTCACCAACCTGCATCCTGTGACCTTGGTTGTAGCTGCGGTCAGTGCGCACTCCTACCATTAAAGTGATACTGGTTCGATTCCTAATAGGTAGAGACATGAACTTTTCGCGAAAAGAAATTTGCCTCACTTTGTGTCAGTGACTTGTGTGCACGTCTGCAGACTTGCTTCACGGTCAGAGATTGGATGTTTTGACATTCGTGTGTCGTGGGGTTATACACGTAAATCACTGACGTGTGGTGTTACAGTAACCTTATTGTGATTGGTACAGTCAAATGAGAAACGTCACAGTTCAAAGGCACGCTGCCAATATCTATGAAGCAGAACTGCAGACGTGCACATAAGGAACTGGAACAAAGTGGGGCAAAATTCTTTTCGCGAAAAGTTCATGTCTCTACGGCCAGATATAATTTTCGCATGCGGCTATCGTGCCGTAAGAGCCGTTGTTCAGAGTATTTTCTGGGCAACTTCTTGTTTCCCTCGCACTTTCATTCCAGCGCTGCTCCATGTTCCTATCATCCCTCACCAGCGTTGAAAACCTGGATCTTAATGTGGCCGCTTGGGTGAAAGTATTGTGCGTATTGAGGCCTAGCAGTGCTGAAGCAGTAAGGGATTAGGTACAGGAGGGGAGATTCTGCCAACAACATGCCCTTCGAGATACTGGAAAACATGTATGTGTGAAGCGAACACTGATGAGGCGCCACGAGCGACACCGGCTGGCACATATTGTGATATTGCTCGCCTCTTTTCCCAAAGTCTTAAATTCCCGAGCAATGTTCCCGCCCCGCAACTTTAAGCGGTAACCCTATCATTTTATTGAATCCGTTACTGTAACAAAGACCAATGTAATTGTAGACCTCAATTTGGCATGAATCCAGTACGTATATCTTGAGAAACAAACGTCTGAAAAAGCAGATTTTCTTTAGTAACGTTTGAGGGCTTTAAAATATGCTTCCAATGTGCGTACTGTCTATAAAGTAATTTTCGTAAGTTGTTTGAAGTGTGTTTTCTTTTCGTAGATTGGACACCTTTTTTTTTCTTATCTCAGGAATAAACGTAACTCTGATCATGATCACGTTGCACGAAGTACTAGCCAGGCGGCCATCTTATGCACCTTCGCTCCTTACTCAAGTTCACTATCCACAGCTCTGGGAATGCTCTCTCCTTCCCCCTATAACTCCTCGGAAGTGCTAGGTAGAGAAAAAATAATTATTTAGTTTGCCGCCAGTAGAGTCTGTCAAAAGGCGAGCCTAGCTTCGAAACATGAACTTATACTGAAACTACCAAATGTATTTATTGTATGATATGTTAGAATTATAATTTAAAGACAATTATAAGGGTGTACATCTATTTCAGAACGTCCAATTATTTCCTTAGTTTAAAAATACTGAAAATGGCTGAAATTGGCGTTTTTGTGGTGACGTTTAAGTTTGAACATCATATGGCACAAATTGTGATCATTGAACGATTCCTGCAATGGTTAGATTGTAAACTAGGTTTTTCGACATGCTCCATAGCGATTTAGAGGCCGTGGTGGCTGAAAGGTCAGAGCACTCGCCTCCTACCAAGGCGATCCGGGTTCGATTCCCGGCGGGGTCCGTTCCCGGATTTTCCCATGTGGGAATCGTGCTGGATGATAGCCGCTGGTCGGCGGGTTTTCTCGGGGATCTCCCGCTTCCCTCCCCCATTCATTCCGGCTTTGCTCCTTACTCACCTCATGTCAACTCTCACCAGCGCTAAAGACCTCGATATTAAGGCCATGCCTGGTAGTTTTGCAGTGATTTCGAAAATAATTTTTCCAAAATGAACTAATATCTCTGTCACAAAATCGCTACATTGTTTTGTCACTAATACATCAAAGTTTCTATCTGAATTTTTCCGTTGCAATGAACACAATGGATTTTTAGATTCTTGCACCCAAAGTATCACATATTTTAGCATGAAAATGAGCCAAAATGGCACAAAATATTTTTTTTACTGGAAAACGACTCATTTTTTTAAAGCCTACATATAATTGTGCATAATATGACTTCACACGCTCTCAATTTTTTTCAACCCATTTGGTTGAAAACTTTTTGAGTTTTTTGCACCAACGTGAAAAAAACTACCTGGCATGGCCTTAAGCGCTGACCAAAATCTCTCACTCACTCCATTGCGAGTTAATATTGCCCTGTTGCAGAAAAAACATACATTAAAACAAAACAGGAAAATAAAGGAAATCAGTATTAGCTGTTGCAAACAAACATATGACATAAAATCCTCGAAAGGAATATAATAGTATCCCGAAAGACGACACGATACCACAAATAAATAAGCAGAGCATTAACAACTTAAATTAATTCTGAAATATAATTTGTCCGTACGAAAAAAAAATGAAAAACAGAAAAAAAACCGAACAAAAATATATGGTGTATAAAAAGGAGACAAAATGGTTGAGGACAACGATGACAACACAAGTGACAATATCTATGAATGTATGTGAGAACAGACTGCACAACGAAGAGGAAACAAACGAGAGTTAGCAAGTTTTCTTCAACGACAACATATGTGATGTTTCTAGAACTGATATCTGTTCCAGTCTTCAGGCTCATGTACAGACTGAGGAACTCCAGTAGGTTGACTGTGGACATCTGGAAAAACTTTTATTGTATAAATTTTTGAAAAAGTTAACATGCGCTCGCAGTAGCGTATCTCCACAAAAACGTTTCAGTTTATATAGTAGAAATCCTTTAAAATGTGTCGTCCCGTGAAGGATACATTCACGTGTAATATTACGTCATAAAATGATAGTGACCTCGACGAGTGTATCATAGAGGCGCGATATCGGTGATGTGACTGCACGCCAGCGACTTGTGCCTAGAGGCTTCGATAAAACTTGATGGGCGTACTTGGGTCGTCCTTAACGCTTCTGTTATTCCATGTCTCGAATCCGTCAAATACGTTCTCTCGCGCCACTATAGGCTGTTACCGATAACTCAGCACTGCTTAAAAATATTCTTCAAGAGCGCGGTATACAGCAATATTCATCACCGTGTTTCTATTTTTCATTTGTACCAGATATCATTTTTATTATTTTAGACACAAAATGTGATTAAATTTTGCTTTGGCGAAATGTTTTTATCTCTCATAGTTTTCGCGTAATGGCTTGTTAAAGAATAAATTTGCCTGTTACCGTTTAATATATATCAAACTGAATAAATGCACAGTATATAAAGACATCGCAGGTTACAGTGTCGCGTATATAAAAATAAAGAATAAATTGTTTTCTATTTAAATAAAAATGCTCAAATTTAAAATAAAAATTTCAAAAGTCAATAATTTTCTTAAGTATACAAAAATATTTTATTTTCTGGTTTAACATAGCTCCATTTACACTCTACAACATCGTTATTCACTGTGATTTTTTTCGTTTGTTATGTGAGTTGGTTTTAGTGTCGTTCTTAAGCGGAAACATGCACATTTTGGTTTTAACGAGCCATTACACATAACTATGCGAGATAAAAATTTTTATGAGAGAAAATGTTAGTCACATTTTGTGTCTAAAACAAGAAAAAAAAATTCATACAAATATGAAAATAAAACACGATGATGAAAATTGCGGTACACCACATTCTTTAATCAATTTTGAATCCATGTTTAGGCTACTATTTTCAGCATGAAAACTTCCACGAAGCTAAATCCAGTTGTAAATGTTTCACCACTTTCAAAACTTTACATCTAAGGCCTCTATAAAGTACATTTTTGGTAAATATAAATGGTATGAGAAGGTTACCCGAGAGCGAGGATATCGCACCACGGATGCAGATTACTGCTGGCTTCTATCGCTCACCAGCGATAAAGATATCGATGTTAAGCGCTGACCAAAATCTCTGTCTCTCTCACTCGGGATAAACAGAGCCCGGAAAAATTCGCAGGTTCGCTGACCTGTAAGCTAGCCTGCAAGAACATTTATGAACTGAGGCAGACATCAGATGTTCATTAGCTGTTTGCGGTTAAAGTGGTATAATAGGTCTGTGTTAGTTACATTTCTATCATTAGCTCAGAGGCTTCCAGGAGATGTCAAATATGTCAAAGGCCAATTGCTAAAGTAACACAAACATACAGTTGTTGGAATTCTAGCTTGTGCCCAAATGAAAATGCGAATTTTTCAGGTCGCTAGTAATTAATTTTCAACTGTATTAATCTAATTTTTGCACACATGGCATGCCAGACGCACAAAAATGTCTATGATATAAATTTTGATATGGAAAAGGTTGAACGTAAAATACTGGGCTTATAAAAAAACTGACAGTAAGTAGGTTGTTCACTGTAAACTAAGCACTCAGTTGAACGTTTGGTTAAATAAATTCATGTTTTATTGGGTCAATATATGCTAAATTTTGAGAGTGTTGAAACATTTACACTGGTTCCTAGTTGCATGGAAGTTTTCACATTAAAAATAGTAAATATAACTTCAAAACGGTTAAAATTAAACTTTATTCAGTGCTCACTTTATCGTGAACGGCCTATACATAACTAAGGAAAAGAGAGAATCAAATACTACGCAGGGCTTCCACAAAGTTTAATGAAATAAAAAATTCAGTGAATGTATAACTTGTAAATATAATTAACTTTTTTGCTCTCTACTTTATCATAACATATTACTGCTATTCTGCTTTTCCTAATGGCAGTAGCATTACTATTTAACAATCGCCCACAGTGTGTAGTTGTTGCTCTCATAATAATAGGCTGTAACTTGCAACTAAAGTTAATTAACAGTTTCACACGCTTGTAATTATTATACAATTTTATTTGAATTTCATTTACAATATCAAGACAAAAAAGACTGCAACGAACTGTATAAAAATTTAGCTTGCTTTCACCGAGGTTTTGAACATACAGCATCTGAAATGACCACTCACCTACCACGTCACATGAGTAAATGTAAATCTATAATGTTATTTAAGAAGGTCGTTAAATGTTCCTCTTAGTCAAAATTAACTAAAAAATTTCAGCATCAGTAATTTTGCACTGCAGTTTCAATGTGTTTCGCGCAAATACATAATTACTTATATTCCACGTGTAGCATCAAACTCCCTTTATTTCATGGAGGTGATATTAGCTATTGCGGCTATATTGTCTGTTAATCGTACTATTCTCCGTTCACTCTAACCTGAGTTCTGAAGTTAACAAATAATATAATAGCATTGCACCTCGCTAGCTTCTAACTGGCTCAATTTGTGCAGCGCGCCGACGTACCATTTCCCACTGACAAAACTGTGTACAGTTAGCACCACAGAAAACAACAACACACTAATACAATCAATACCGTCTCAAAATTTCGTATTTGTTATTGACATACGAAAGTGAAAAATACGTAAATGCTTAAAAAAAGATATTGCTTTCATGTACAAATGCGGTATATTTCGAAATTAAATGACAATTATCAAGCCATGACTAATGATCGTATTCAGATATTCAGGTACTGACGTAACAAAAATTTGGGTACCCTATGCCGGAAAAAAATTGTCAACAAAACGTGTGATATAAAACTTACTGCATGTCTTCTTGAATTATTATATATTTCGTTTTGGAAAAATCGCATTTGGTCAATCACTGAATAAACTGTCGAAAATTCACGTCACATGTTCGTATAGTATTATAAAAAAAAACCTAAAATTTATATTCGCGCCTTATAAACATCACTGCAGTTTGTTTAATAATGCGGGAATATATATCCACGTTTCAAAATCATGCAACACATTTTCACTGTTACTTCCAACGTTACATAACCTAATCCGCAAGACTGCTGGCCCATGTAAACATTACGACGCGAGTCGCGAGGACGGGACGAAATAGACAAAGGAATTTAGATACGGACGAACCGAAACGGAAAATGGATATCCGGAAAACCTTTTGCAGTAGCCACAACATTGACGTGTTAATATTGTAAGTTACTTTGAGGAAAAAAAAAAAACGTTGGATTTGTTTGTGATATTCCCGACATATTTTTACAGTGGTAATTATTAATGAACTGAACTTTTGGCACTTTCACAAACAAGAATGAGAATTTAGTACAACCCTATTGACATGTGTACGAAGAAATTCGTACGTTTAATAGTGCGTCAATCGTTAAATAACTCTTCAATCCACTGTACGGACGTGTCGTCCGCTAACCATAATTATAAGTAACAAACATATAGCGTGGTAGATTGTGTTGGCGACGTCTGTTAATATTACATATTTGTTAATAACATTTTCTTATTAAGTGATAAACTGGTAAATTTATATATACACGACAGATAACAAAGATATATTTCTTGAGAAAGATCACAGTGCCCGGCGGTCGGCAGCCAACGAACACGTTTGTTTATAATTTAATTGCTTTGTTTATTCTAAAACTCAGGTAAGAGTGAACGGGATAGTTGACGTATACGAATATATTTTTTGAACGGTGCCTACTCGATAGAATGCCAACTCGTACGGTCCGGACGTACATGAGGACTCTCGAATGGTTCGGGCTAACCGCTACTAGAAATCGTCGCGACTTACCGCTCCATGTTCGAGCAATTCGTATACGAGTGCAGCTCCAGCTTAGGCCCCTAGGACGACTATGCCTTCCTCCGCCTCCTCTCTTCTCTCTAGGCATTTACTTACCTCACCTTGGTCCAAGCCTGATCCGTTTCAATTTCGAGCAAGTATCGGCGTGTTCCTTCCCCCTCCCCCCGCCCAACCGATTCCTCGATGATTAGATTAAGTCCCTGATTAGCCGACGAGCGTAAACAGGAAACGAAGGTCGTACTTACGTGTGTCGCACGCTGAGGGTTGTTTCTAATAGGGAGGGCGAAAGCTGTCCTCACACCCCTGTAGAAACACGGACCATTCCTCTGAGTATGCAGGATACAGCCTTCTCTTCTCCAGGGTTGCTAGCAAGCACTTGGCTGTGCTACCCCCTCTCTCACCCTGACATTACTCCGCCTTGGACCGCGGTTAGTAAATGCAAAGTAGCGGCCCTCCACCACTGAACGCGTCACAGTGGCTCTGGGTCTTTGTATATGCCGCTGAAAGCCAACTGCGGGAAAAGGCTGCTGTGTCCCTATACTTTACATTAAAATAAATAACGAAAAAGGTATTGCGCGCCTTTTCAACTTCTCTTTGCTGTGCCGTGCCTCGCAACCCTACCGAGAAGAGAAGACTTGAAAAAGACCGCGTTGCCTTTTTTACTTCCTTCGCTGGCCACTCATCACCGACTTCGTTTGGTGTTTGTGCTTATTTAACTTCTCGTGAAAATGTCGTTTCTAAATTGAACTGGTACTCTCTAGAATCTAAGTTCGTTATTTCAGTCAGTGAAATACTTGACTGGAAATTCGGTTGGATCAGTGAAGAGAGCCCTGATATTCGGGAAAATATTTTTGCAGCACTTGGTTTTTATGCCTTATGTACGTACACATCTGTAGCTGTGCTTCGTAGTCGTTGGCTGGGTGTTTGTGTGGAGGCGTCACTTATCCGACTGAGCCAACTGCGACACCACACGTCTCTTATCAGCGGGTAGAACCCCTAAAATGCTGAAAGTTCAAAACATCCGATCATTGACCACGAAGCAGAGCTCTGCAGATGTGCACAGTGCACGTAAGGCAATGAAACAGAGTACCGCTAACTGGGTATACTTTGCACCAGCATGTGTAACTTTGCACATTCTATGCTGATAGTTGAAAGAAAAGTGATTGTATTCGATGGTATTATATTATAATTTTTTAAATACCCAGTCGTGATGTGTCACCAAACGAACTAGAAACAAATATTTTTGGTGGTGCAAAGTTACCCATGCTGGTGCAAAGTATATGCCCACATTACGGTAGTGCAAAAGTCTTTCTACAAAAATCGGGAGTCTATATATCAGTATTATAATTAGAGCCAGTGATTTTTGGGGAAAAGAATTCTACAATTTGTTTTAATGCCTTATGTACACATCTGCATCTCTGCTTTGAGGTCAGTGATTGGATGTTTTAACTTTCCGCATCTCGGAGTCCCATCAGCAAATTACAAACGTATGGTGTTGCGGTAACATTGTTCTGATTGGCACAGTCAAATGAACCATGCCTCTGCCCTACATTGTAAAAATAACTTCCTAATATGTTTAGGAAGTTATTAACCTAAACACGGCATGGGACAGTTACCATACTTCCGCCTTGTAAATATGCAAATCTTTCCACTTGTTACAATACAAGTCTGGTAACTTCAGTATACATTTGACAGTTATATAAAAAGTTTAGGAGTACTACCACAGATGTCTGGGAAACATTTATACCATACCTACTTTATTATCCGCTCCTACATGCAGGTGTGAAAATTTTCAAGCTATTTTTTACAGTGATAACTAGAGAGGATGATTTATCGCGGGAAAACTTGACCGTTTGCTGGGTTTCAACGCACGTTCAGTTTACCAGAAGATAATAGGTTCTCGTTTGTACGTAGAGCTGTTGCCATATTTGACTGAACCATTAAGAATCCCGCTGTTGTAATATTTGCTGCCTATTATTGGTTTACAGACAACTACGTTGTGTCAGACGTACATCACCTAATTATATGTGTTGTAATTAACTACAGCGTTTTCAAGGGTATGTTGGCGCAACACATTTTGGCGATATACCATCCTCTCTGCCTATAATATTCAGCCAATACCAACGAACCAGAATTGCAGGTGTACACGTAAGACATTGAAACAAGTGGTTGCAAAGTTGTTTTCACCAAGAATCACTGGTTGTAATTAGTAATGCACTGAGAAGAAAGAACTCAGCCACGGAACTAAGCAGTAATATTGGAAACTTCGCTACGTATAATTGTCTCCGCTTTCTTACTCGCCCATCAACTCACAGTCAAATCTCTCGAACTGGGAAATTAAACTTTGAGAGTTGTTCACCTTGACGACTCTAAGAGCGCTGCCTACTACGTGCTTCAAATGCGTCATAAACGAAGGAAATATTTTTTTCTACGAAGCCATTCCACGCGTGCCCATTGTGCCAACGTACGAAAAAAAAACACTTCGAACAAGGGCGTAATGTCGTAGTTAAGACGCCATGCTTATTAAAATCACAGTTTCGAATCCCTCCAACAAATAAAAACGGCCTTTTCAGAATTTATTACTTCAAAATTTACTAACTTGATGGATGTAAAAATTATAAACGTGCTCTGAACTTTGCTGCAGACTTTCCACCAATAAAATTACATAGACACTACTTTATGTTCCATAGTAAAAATAGGATGGGCTGTAATTTTGCACGGTATTTTAGCATTTGGCTTACTGTGGTGATGTGGAATTTGATGCGAGCTATAAGATCGCCTTATAACTCCGTCGCTTCTGAGATTGCAACGCACAGGTAGGCGGGGCTCTTTAATTTGCAGCCACATAGTTAAAATGTGAAATTAATGCTATGAAAACTTACTATTTAGTGCATCCCTTTCTAAGCTACCTGTTACAAAAAAGTATTCGTCTTAAAGCTTTTTAAAGGACACCACAATCATAATAAATTTTCGAAAAAAAAAAAAGTTTTTGGTTATGTTTTATGTGAATTTGAACATTACGGTTTAGATGTTAAGCAGTAAACATTAGACAGGCAAAATTTATTATTTAGTAACATTCTTAACAAAAAATTACGTCGAAATTTTCTTTTTGGAAATAGGTATCGTAAAAAAACTATCCATTGACAAGTCTTTCCTTAAAACTTCTTATCTGCTAGCTTGGCAGGTAGAGGACTTATTGGTAGGGCCACGATTTTGTCGCGAAAAGATTTTTGCCCCACTTTGTTTCAGTGACTCACGTGCACATCGGCAGTTCTGATTCAAGGTTATTGGCAGCGTGTCTTTGTTCAGACACGTTTCTCATTTGACTGCACCAATCAGAATAAGATTATTGTGAGTCTGTACGTCTATAATTTGCCAAGGCAAGTGAGGGTAAAATCATCCAACCACAGACGATGTAGCAGAGCTGCAGGTGTGCACATGACGCATCGAAACCAAATGTTGCAAAAATCTTTTCGCCATAAAATCGCGGCTCTACTTATTGGTTGCCCCTTGGCTGCGTTAAACAGGCGGTTCTCTAAACATTTTAATTGGTTAAAAAGTTTTTTTTACTTGCACAAGATTTAGTTTGTTTTGTAGAGGCATATATTGTAACTATTTTTTACTGTAACGAAAATTTTATCTTTCATTATTTTTATGTTATGCCATATTAAAATCAAAATGTTCAAAAATAGTTTTATGCATTAAAGGGAAACCAACGTACTTACCGAAATATAAAAACTTACACTGAAGAACAGTGCCATGGACTGTGACACTACATATTTACAAACTGTATTGACTTCTTTGGATTTAAAAAATTATGAATTTAATATATAAAATATGTAAGTTTTTATTTTTTTTTTTAAATACAGAAAACTAATCAATGTGGTTTTTATACATGTCATGTCGCAGTCCATGGCACTGTTCTTCAGTGCGAATTTTTTTTATTTCGGTAAGTTGGTTTTTTTTTCTACAATGCATAAAACCATTTCTTTTGCCAATTTTGTTTTTAATATAATACAAAAACTACGAAAGCTAAATAATTTTCATTATAGTAAAAATAGTTACAATATATGCCTACAATACGGACCATATATAGTGCAAATAATTGTTTTAAAAACAATTAATATTTTCAGTGAACCGCCCCACTTAACTGGTTCCAGTTAAAGTTTCCCTTCTCCGTCTGTCAACTTATGAGTTAAGAAATAAATGTTACAGTGAAATTACAACGATTTAAATTAATGTATCTACACTAATACGTGTTATCTACAAAAAATATATTATGTGCGTTGAAAAGTTTAATGTAATAACGAAAATTATATATGAACGTATGACTTTCTTTATAGAAAATTATGCTTAATTGAGTGTTCTGTCGTTGGTGTTATGAAACGGTAAAATTGTAGCCTACCTCGGTCGTTTTTGGCGAAAATAAGGCTCTCCATGTTTAACATGAGCGTTATGACTCTCTTACTATACGTTCCCTGGTCCAGCTAAAATATTCAGTCATTAGCTGTAACGCTATTACATATTCATTAGTTCATAAAGTTAAACTGGAATGGCGTGGACGACAGTTGTAAAAATTAATTAATTGTTGCTAGAAAGTGGGATTATTTGAATACTGAAAACTGGCGTTGACTGAATTTGGCAAAATTAATTTTGGAGAATTATCAGAGTTGCACAAGGCAGTTCTGGGCCTCTGTCAATACACTGGGAAAAAGTGTACAATTTTGTTTCTTACTTTGCTTTGGTTTTTGTTGTTTTTGAAGTGTTGAATTCTTTTTTTCTTTTTTTTTCGCAACATAGTCTCGCGTGCTTTCCTTGTTAAGTTAAATTTAAACTATTTATTTGTTAGGTTTTGTTTATCGTTGTTTAGTTATCAGAAATTATTAAAAGTTAACAAAGTTTTTTTTTATTTTACGAAAATGTTACGTTTAGGTACTTATTTTCGTAATTAGCTGGTAATTGTACAGCAAGTGTCGCTGTCAAAGTCTACTTATTTCTGCGCTCAGGTTACGGCTTTTTATAACGTTTTTTTTAAGATCTTACATTCACTAACGAAAAGTACATATGTTGTTTCCAATTTTTATTACTGTTATGCTACCGCTAATTATAACACAAATATGAATTGTCTACTTTTTTTTTTTTTTTTTGTTATTTCGTAGTTTGCGAAAGGTACTCCAAAAATTTGATGCCGATGATAATTATGATAGTAAAAAAAAGGGTTGTTAACGAAACATTTATGAACGAGATACACGCAGAAATGTCCGAATAGGAGAGTATCAGTAAGTAAACAGGCGAAGAAAATTGAATAAAACTCAAGAAGTATGTGAGAGTTAATAAATAATGAAGATGGTGTAGCTGGCAGCCAAATTTGTGCTGAATTCTGTCCGTATGCGTCATCCTTCAGAATTGTTTATTTCCGTCAGTTGTCGCGTCCATATATGTTATGCTCTACATGTTTGATTCGTACATATATGTATAAAACTGCGATGCAAACGTCTGTGAACAAGTGCTATGGATGAGCATTTTTTGACTGCGTGTTATTAGAGGGATCTAAGCAAGCTATAGTTCTCTGACGACACTTACCCGATATACAGTACCTTCAGAAACGACCGTATATTAAGCATACGTCGCGAATCCTGGGCTAAATTGGAGACGAATATTTAAGTGACAAATTGTTGTAAGACATTTTACGATGACGTTTTACTCGCACAATGTTGCAACATAGTACGGAGAAATTCCCCTCTTGCGCTCCACGTGCAGGTAAATATGTAAAGTCAAGTAAACGTAAAACCGTGTTCGGATTGTTACATTTTCGTCTCCAATATAGCCTAGCATTCACCTTGACGTGCTTTTTATATGGACTTTTCTAGACGACATGTTTATGAGATGTAGAATTACAAGGGTCAGTTACATGATTGTGAGATGGAATATGTGATCACATTGTTGTCAAACTTAAGCGATGAAGGGAAGAGGTATGTTGAGGTTTGGGCGGGGAAAATTGAAAAGGGTTGATACTGTACTCTACCTGACATTTTACAGGTGACTATTTAGTATCCTGAATATAGTGGTGCTTGTCAGAAATAAACAACCATTTTAAAGTGAATTTGCCAGAGGTCGAATTCAGAAGTGGAGAGTAGTCGATAAACGTTTAAGAATCATGACATTAAATATTATTTAAGCTACAGCGAAATTTAATTTTGTTTAACAGGTTTTAATTAAAATGAAACTAATAACCGAAGCTTTGAGCAGGCGAGATTAAAGTTATGAAAACATAATTGGCTAAGGCAATTAAGTAGATTGGTAGAGTATATGCAAATAAGTAAAGTAATAAAAATTTTTAAATGCATGAATAAGTAAAATATTAAAGATGGGGATGCTCAGTGTTCTCTTACGGTCATGACGTCACGGCATGTTGGACACACCTGCTCAGCACAATTGCTGAAAACGTTACAAAGCGAGAATCCTCGGTAATTACACAGCACTTTATATACAGAATGTTCATGTCATGTTACTAATTTTGCGATACGATTCTTTAAAAAAAACTGGGCAAAGATACATTGTATTAGCGAAACTCTTAAGGTTTGGAATAAGCCACATTATATAATTATTGTTTATCCTGTTTTTTTTTAATTATTAGAAGGAAAATGTGAATTTTGCTATTCATAGCATGCACTGTATTTCCCTTGCGCTATAGTAGTACAAGCATCCCAGTTGAACTTTTAACATATATTTAAGTCGCAATCAGTCCAGAAGTTATTTTATATTCTTAATTTTATAGACTAATTATATCCTAAATATCATTATAAGTTCAACTGCGATACTTGTACTGCAGCACAAGGTAAATATTATTCACATTTTTCCTCTCGGAGCTTCGTAAATGTGAAAAATTAAGTAATCTAATACGGCGACTGTGCTAAACCAATAAAGATTGGCACTGGAACCCAACATTTGTTAAAGTAGCAATAAGTGAGGAGGAGATAATAATAATAGTAATAATAATAGTAATAATAATAATAATAATAATGATAACAATAATAATAACAATTACAATAATAATAACTATAATAATAATGAAGTGACTGTTGCATTTAAATAATCAATGTTTTTCTGAAAAAAAGTGGTTTCGAATACCTTCGCGTTCATTAAGTGTAGAGAGGAAATTAATTCTAAATGATCTGAGAGTAAAAAAAAAATGTTTTCGAGTAAAAGGGAAAAACAGCGATGCAAGAGTATGCGTACATATGGGATATGCAATCTTTCAACGATCATAAAAACTGTTAAGACAGTTATTGGGACTTAGCTCTTACAGCAAAACATAGGCACCGGCACATAGTTCAATTTGATGTAACTAACTAAATTCAGTGTCTTTTGGCACTTACATCATTTAGAATTTCCACTCTATATGTGTCTCGAACATCCGGTGTATTGAGTGTTGCGAGCTGTGAGACTACATTTCCTACGTCCATTTTCTCGGAAATAGTTCGCAGGAAGGTGTTACGACAAGGTGACCTTCGTTTTTCATTGGGGCCTCCTGCTACAAACTGGGTCGTTAAGAAAAAAAAACTAAAAAAGTCTGTGCAAAAAAAAAACCCTTCTATTTACTGAAAATAAAATGTGTCTCATAATTACTAAACCATCCGGTAAATTCAGTATTTATTCATCCTTACTTTCGGTTATTTTGAGGATTGGTTTTTAATGTAAATTTTTAATTGCAAATTTCTCCCTTAAATTCGCGCTAGCTCCTGATTTTTACATGGAATCATTGTGCAAAACTTTAGTGAACATCTGGTATGTGTGTGTGTGTATGTGTGTACATGTATATATGTATAAATTATTTCCCTACAAATAGAGACAAATCTCAAAAAATAATAGTTTCTTATTTCAGATTTCCACTATTAATAAAGAGTGAAGCTGTGAACGTTTTCCCTCGTGGTTAATCGTAAAATGTAAGCTGTCTGGTGTATCGCAAGTAAGGATGTTTTGAAAGGCTTATTTTCGAAGCTCTGTGAGACGCGATCCAAATGCGTTACTTTGGCAACTTAAGGGAGTAATCAGTAACAAACATCTTCTTCTTTAATCAGCAATTCAAGGAACCCGTCAAGACCCGCTTCAAGTCTGAAGGAAAGGAAAACATTCCCATTCCAGGGAATAAATCCGGAATGGAATTAACGGTTCGGGAGCTGATAAGCCCGAGATGAATTCTTTCCTTTGGAAAAGGGTAGGCGTGAGTGGGTTTTGTGATTTATTGTGGCCGGGGGGGGGGGTTGAGGGGTGAGAGGAATGCTGGCAGCAGAAGCGACAAGGGACTATTCATGAAGAAACACCGCCTTCGGTCCTCGCAGTGCACTGGCGAATTACATTTGTTTTGTATTCCCGTCTTCGTACCGTCCATAGAGAAAATAAAGAAGTATCAAGTGCCGTCACGTAATGTATATTTTTAGTCTATTTGTTTTATCCACAGTCAGGTCTGGACCACGACCACAGAGGAACGGGTCCGGACTCTTGGAGTTGCAAATTGACTCTCATATGACTAACTGTCACCACTGGCACTCTGATGTTGTTTTAGCATTATGTTAATGGAAATACAAGTAGCCAGTTCGTGTAGTAGCCGACAGGAGCACTGGTAGTACGAAGTTATATTGCGTTGCTAAAATAACACTTCATTGCTAGTGGCGCTTTCAGTTATAAAGGGGTCAACACAGTAACATTGGAAGATAGGCTAGTGTGCAGACCTGTAATTCTATGACCGTGGTCAGGACACTAGCCTATCTACCAATGCTATTGAGGTGACCCCTTGATGACTGAAAGCGCCACTAGCAATTAAGTGCTAAGCAACGCAATATAACTTCGTACTACCAGTGCTCCTATCGGCTACTACACGAACTTGTTACTTGCAGTTCCGTTTACATAATGCTAAAACAACACCAGAGTGCCAAAATGGTGCCAGTCAGTCATATTATGATGGTCAGTTGTCAACTCCAAGTGTCCAGACCTGTTTTTCTATGGCCGTGGTTTTATACGTAGAGCACGGTCGTAGAAGAACAGGCCTGACACTCGCCTATCTAACAATGTATTTTGCTTGACCCCCTTGTTGTTTGGCTGTAGTTCGTCAAGTTTCCGAGAATGCCGTACTTTTTGGTGCTGTTTTCCGGGCGGTCGGGCTCAAACTCCGTCCACTTTTTTCCATTGTTAAATTTATAAAGTAAATAAAGATTGCTGGTGCCTTTTCTTAAATTTGTGAGGGAAGAAAGTATTTCATAAATTGATAAAAATTACGTTTTGATAAATTGTTTATCTTAGCGGAAAGGAAGTGGGCGGAGTTTAGTCCGACCGCCCTAACTGCAGCGCCAATAAAACACAATATTCTCGGTAACTTGGTGAACTACAGCCAAACAACAAGGGGGTCAAATATCCAGGCGAGTGTCCAGACATGTTCTTCTACGGCCGTGACGTAGAGTTATATTTTCAAGCGTGGTACAGTACCATCAACTTACTAATATCAAATTTTTTTTTTTCGAATGTGGTCACATTGATTACGATATTACATATATTTTCAGTTTCTCGCAAAAATTCGTAGGTATTTCGTACGAGATATTTTAAAAACAACTATTTTCTGAACATTTCAATTCTGAGCTTGATTGACAACGTAACAAGCACAATTACACATAATCAGTTTTCCAAACGAAATCTTCGCAGCTGTATTATTTTATATTTTTTAACACGTCATTAACTTTTTTTAAACGAAACTTAGAACTGTACAATTGTAACATAATCAAACCGTTGTAATTATCTTCCATTACGTTGGTAGAATCAGGCCCCGTCACGAAGCGTGTTGTTTATCCATATACCGTGACTAGGCCCCGGTACCGTTCGCGCGCACTCTTGTTACACAGACGCTGCGTCGGCATTTATGCGCCGCCCGAAAGAATGAGCGTGAGAGAGAAAGAGAGAGGAAGGTAGGAAAGACTGGAGAATTAGATTGTCTAGGGACGGAGGGAAAAAACGGCAGGGGAGGGGTGTGCGGATGTTACATTTTCTGACTACGTTGACAGCTTGTCAGGGGAATAGGGGTGGAAGCCCGGCATCAAATGCCACTGATGGATTCACAAAAGAAAACACTCGTCCGGTAAAAATAATTTCAATTCATTTGTTTTTAATATAATAATCTCTCGTGTGCTATTGTTTTATATTCCAGCAGTCCTAATTGAATCCTCTATAGGTTTCCTGCTGTTGTGTGCTGTGGCAGGCAAGGTGTTAACTCGTATGGGAAGCAAGCAGAACTTGGAGTGTCTCCACGTCCTCCAACATCACTCCAAACAGTGCGACCTAGTTGACGTCTGGTGGTTTGTTAAGCTAGTTGCAGTCGGGAGATATCTCAGTCTCTTGTCCTCCCTGCACAAATACGCGTGACGTCACATTCTGGACAGTAAAGCCTCTCGAGGTTGGTGTTGGCGACATTGAAGGACAGGTTACCGAATACGGGATGGCAAAACTGCCGGTTGGTGATTGTAGCTGGTGTTATGCAGTGGTTGGTGTCGGTCACGAAAGTGTTTCAACTCTAATTTCCTGTGGCTGTTATTGGGGTTAATGTTGTAGTTAAATTAAAAAAAAAAAGTAGTCCTATAACCAACCAAATCAAATTGCAGAACAAAGAATACGGACATGTAATGTTTAATTCTTACATAAAACATTTCTAAGCGTTACTTTATTTCTAATTTCCTCAAATATAAATCATAGCACTAAAATTCGAGTCCGAAATGTATTATGAGTCACCTATAACCTAATATTTCTTATAACCTTCAAACTATATGAATCAGTCATTTGAGAAAAACATAAGTCAGGTTTCTACCAAAATGTGTTGTGGGTTTTATAATTTTACATACAGAGGTAGTCAATGAATTATAGTATTTCTCAAATGAACTCGTTTTTCAGTGCCTTGCTACACCCGCAAATGACGCTTAATGTGTTTTAGTAATAAGCTTATTAACCTTTGTACAAAATTACAACACCGCAACTCTTTGCACAGAAAATTGACTTGTGTTTATTTCTGAAATGACTGATTCCTATACTGAATTTAATTCAAATCAAATTTAATTTTGCATCCACCATAAGAGAAAAATGGCTGCATTACGCTCAAATAAAAATTGCTAGATACAAAAATGTCAAACCTAAGAATCACAGAGCACCGTGATATACAATAGTCTATTGTGCTAACCCACGCTTCGCACACCAACAATTTCCAACCAACAATAACAACACCAACGGCAAAAGTCAATTGACAGAGGGTTAAAGACCGTTTCGCACAGGGGCCGCGCGCGGTTGCCGAATGGTTGCCGACCCCCCGTGGCTATGTTGGTGCCGACCCCCCATGGCTCAGGGCCGACTTTGGTGCGGGGGGTTCTGGATGCGATTTCCAGGTCTGGCTGGGTGTAAATTTGTGTTTGTCCATTTGTGTCTCAAAAATTGTCACTATACAAATTGTCTCACGAAAAGTACTGGGGTCACTCGAATTCAGTCACATCATAGGGGGGAATGTTTGGTGCAGTGATGATGCGGAAGCTTCCGCATCGCCACTGCACCAAGCATTTTTTAAAGAAATAAATTAATTAAAAAAAATGGTCAGGCCATCCGCCTCCCACCCAGGCGATCCGGGTTCGATTCCCGGCGGGGTCGGTTCCCGAATTTTTGTATGTGGAATTTGGGCCGGACGATGCCGCTGGTCGGCGGGTTTTCTCGGGAATCTCCGTTTCCCCTGCTCCTTCATTCCGGCGCTGCTCCATTATCACATCATGTCACCTCGATGTTAAGCGCTGACCAAAATCCCTCACTCACTATCGTCGAGAAATAATTGCCCTACTGAACACCGCAACTCGCAGACAACTGGAGGCATCAGTGAAGTGGGAGGAACAGCTGTCAACTCAAGTTTTGTAGTGTTTAAAGAATACAATGTATATGCGTTTCGTAATTTAAAACTCTGGCTACGTCAAGACACAGAGTAAGACTCTATGGCTTATTAGCCTACTTTCCGAAGAAAAAAGTAGGCTGATTAGACTGTATTTCGTTCATAATGTGTTCGTATTTTCAACATTGTGGCCACTTTAAATTTTTTAGTCTAGTATCGCATATCTTAGGAAATATCTTCCAGAATTTCATCAAACTTGGTACACATATACTGCATACAAAGCTGACTTTACTTTTGTGTAATTCGTTCATCCTGTTTTCGTATTTTCAAAATGACGGCCATCTTTATATATTTAGCATAGTAATACATATCTTTAGATACATTTTCTTCAGAATTATATCAAACTTAGTACACGTATACTGCACACAAATTTAACTTGATTACTGTATTTTTAGTCCATCCATCTGTAACATTTTGATAACTGTTACTGTTTTTTATTTATCTTTATGATAGAAAGACATCTCAGAAAATGTTTACCCCATTTTATTAAACTGGTTAGGTACTCGCATATTACTTAGCAATCTGACTTATGTTTAGTATATACCGTGTATCATACATCTAAATCAATATTATCATTAAAATTCCTAGATTACGTAATCAATTTTAAGTTTCAGTGTTAATTTCGACCACTTGAGTAAAGTGGACTTATTAGTTATGCTGATAACATCTTGTTTAATGTTAGTCTATTGAAGAGTTGCCTGAATTAGGCTGACCTGTAGATACGTCCGAAGGAGACTATTGGTTAATTACTTTAACTGGATTCAGGTAAATAAAACAAAAACTATCGTACAGTTGCTTGTGGCGTCAGGTACATATTTTATGCGTTAACGAATATTCGTTTTCTGAAATTAGTCTAAAACAGGAATTATGACGAAAAGGTCTACACACAAAAATTAAATGTTTACTATACTTCCCCTATATACTATACATACTGATTTGAGGTTCTGTTGATTCCTATTCTTACGAGAGGAGTGCTTTGCTATATGGACAAAAACTAGAACCATAAGGCTCCACTAAATTGATTTAACACAGGAAACAAGACACGCACAGACAAAGAACACGCGCACAGCACAGAACTGCAAACTACAATTGAAACAGCACACGCACAGAAACAACAGATTATGTTTTTTAAAACGAAAACAAGCTACGCTGGTAAATAACATGTGTGTGTTGGTATTACTGATTCTAAATGTTTTTATTGTTACCGCCTTTAAATATCATTTTTGTTTATTTCAGCATACAAAATCGAGTGAACAATTTTTTAAGAATTGCAGTAACTGTTATAAAAATTAAAAACTATTTCATTTCGAACAAATACATTTACTAAGTTCAGCGCGAATTTTTACATAGGTTGGTCAAATTAGTTTCCATTTTCATCCGTGTTTATTTTCTTTTGAACCCGGCGTTATCCATGTTCAGATTGGCTACGCACGGCGCACAGCGCACAGGATTATAGGATATTTCTAAACTTCATGTGTGGCGATCCTGTGCTATTTTGCTGTGTGCGTGCTATTTGCAGTTGTAGCGCGTCCCACCAAAAACCTTGGATTGAACTTTCTGTGCGTGTGCTATATTCTGTGCTAAATCAATTGTCACGAAGCTTTTATGTTTCTCTCGTAGAGTGAATATATAGTTGCAGTGCTGATCGGACTGAGCAGTACCAAAATCCTGAGGCAAACATGTTTTGTTATGATTACGGTCACGTGCCCCTGGCGTGTAAAGTATGTATGGAGAACGTTTGTATATAACTACAGCCGATGTTTATGTTTGTTTGTATATAGCACAATTCAGTTCTTACATTTACTCAACGCTTGTAACAGAGTAGAACTGCTAGCTTTCCATAGAAAATATGTAAACAGTTTTAGTGTAGAACATTAAGGACATCTGCTGAATAAAATCAGTAGGCTGTTGCGCCGAGCGGTGTAGAGCTTCGGCAGTTGCAAAATTGTTCGGAAACTGGTCAAGTGCGTGATTGACGTCTACTTAGGAATAGCATTCAAAGAACATTACATGTGAGTGTAACCATGTCAGGTCTTCCAGTAATTTTTAAAGTGTTTGTTCTTGCGGGCTGGATATGGAGAGAATGAGTGTTTTCGCGGTCCTTCGTAAGTAGGGAAAACTTGCTGCAGAATCTTTCAAAGGTATAAACGTGTACATTACAACATTATCGTTAATATTATGTAAATTAACCGTAGGGTCGCCACTGATGTCTCATAGAAGCAAGTTGTCGGCGAGAAGACTGCACACCAGTTCATAGACTTGCACATAGAGACTAGAGTGAGGCGATATGCGCGTGCTGCTTCGTCCTTACCGTCGCGCTTCCGTACTTCCTAGGCCTCACGGCGGCTGCCTACCTGCAACTGTACCTGATGCATGAGGAACCAGCTACATTATAGCATTTATATGGCGTTTTGTTTACCACTCTTGCTATGTGATTTTAAGGCCATTAATAATTACCTTAAATTTACAAATTTTTTTATTACTAACTTACTATTTTTTTTTGTCTATTTGAGGCAATTCATGCTCAAAATTGTAGTCTGTAGTATAATTTTATATTATCAGGGAGTAATATTTTTATTTGTTCTTTTACTCTTTGATATCGCTTGAAAATAATAAATACTACCTTTCTTATATTCAAGAAAATCAAAGAGAGTAAACAAGTTGTTATCTAGCAATGTAAAATGTAATTCTTGGAGGACGAATATAAAAAATGCAAATAAACCTTCTGAAAAATTGGCAATAGTGGGGGAAAAAACCGCATTGGAAGCAGTCCGTACTTACAAGTATTAATAGAATTTTTGACAAAAATTAATTGTTCCTATAGCATTATTTTTATGTTTCAGGCATCGGCAATACTTGTAGGGACATGAAAAATGAACGTAATTATTTGGTAACAGACCTGTACATTGTTGAACATGTCATATCATTGGCCACCAGCCATTTTGTGTTGTCATATTCATATTTCACTGCTTTACATGCGAATTTTCACCCTACCGTGGAAGGTTTAATAACTGGACAAAAGCGTTCTCGCTGCAAGCCACGACATTTCACGCTAATGGAAGACGTCCAGATAACAGCTTGCAGTCAGGTCTGCAGTTCGCGCAAGTCTTTAGACATAGGGAACATCTTCGTGAAGTGTGCAAAGTTGGCAACACTCGAATTACATTAATACTGCAACTATACGCAACACATAATTTTATAGATAATTGTAAAAGCAAAAACTTGCTAAAACAAAAATGCCTAGCTGTAATTCTTAAGTACTGCCAGTTGTTAACGTACCCTGAAAGCATTTTTGTCAGAGACGTGTTATACAACGTACTAGGTAAATTTAAGCTAAGCCTCTCACACAGAACGCGAATTTATTTTCTGGAGCCAACATTTAAAATGTAACAGTTAAAAAAAAGTCTTTTTTACCCAAACTTTTGCCAGTTAAATAAATTTCTGGCTATCTCTTCATAACGTACTGTTATGATATGGCCAAGCAGGCTGGACAGCGATAGGTTCGAGCTGCAGTTAAGACAACGTTGGGAAACCACAGAAGACAGCAACTCACCTCACTGCCCTAGTCACAGAATATTTAGGAATACAGAAGTGAAATAGCCGGTAGGACAGCGAACTCAGTCACACACGCCAGCAAAATGGCTTCCCTGGCCAGCAACATGGCGGTAACGCCTACAGCGAATCAGCGTAAGGTGGCTGCCCTGCTGACCGGCAGCCAGGCCAATAGGAAACATGTAGTAACATGCAGGATCCAAACATACACT
>PNEQ01021648.1:52179-74627 GCA_003012365.1 Medauroidea extradentata | reverse complement strand
GCGCCACGTCATTTCATGTCTGTATTACTGTTTAGTCTGTGCCCTAGTAGTGGCGCAATATTGAGGACAAGCACGCCAATATACGGCATTGTTACCAAGTAAACCAGGTCTGTCGTCCACCAGCACTCAGCCGATCAACAGCAGTCCAGCCCTCCTCCGCGGCTCGTGGGTCGAGTCCCGGCGGGGGCGTGCTCGTCCGTCCATGGCGTCTACTTCATCAATCCAACTTTCTGTAAGGTCGTCAGATCTAGTTATGTGGCAGCAACCCTCAACATACCATAATATATTAATAATTAGTAATATTGCGCTCCCCTCCTAAATAAATATAATAATTTGTAACCGTCTTCGTATTCAGAGTTCCTGCCGTTGTAGTACTGTAAATGCCCATTTAACCATAAATCTCCGAATCAATGAATCCTAATTAATACCTAAATAAACCCACAGTGTAGCTACAATCTGAGTGAAACCCCCCCCCCCCCCCCAATATAATAACTTGTAACAGCAACCATATAAATAAAAAACCCACAATAATATATAGTACTTAAGGTAGGCAGACATTGTTACCTTGCGCTGTGTTACAATTGGTACGTTTAGTTAACCGTTAGTTTAACACTTAGCTATATATAGAGCGATTTATTCTTATCACTAAACAAGATGATTAGTTCAATTCAAACTATATTACATTTCTATTTAATACATTCTATGTAAAATAGAACATGGCACACAATTCCTTTTTTGTTTTTATCTTGTCAGTATTTTTGCGAATTAGAGTGTTGGATACTGTGTTTCGTGTAACTTCAGTAAATTTGACATCTACTTGTGGGCAATATCTGTTAATATTTCGTAATGTGTGCGACAGTACAAAGTGTTTTACCAAGTATTTTTAATTCTAAGATGGACCTCCATTTCACCACTTGTACTGTAAATTTTGTCTTGCATTGTTACATGTATTACAACATTTTAACAGTTATTGCCTATAAGTAGTTATCAAATTTCACTGAGGTTATACGAAAAAGAGTGTACATTCTCGTAACATTAGTTGCAATATAGGAACATTCCCTGAGGCCCTGTACATCTTCTCCATGGAGCAGGCAAGAGCTACCTCTAGCAGGACATACTCATACACACACACACATGGTCCGCAGATATACGTGTGTGTGGGATGAGCGTGGGAGGTGTGCTGAGCCCCGACGTTTATGAAGTGTCACGTCCTACGTATATAAAGCTACCGTCAAAAACAACGGCCGAGCGAAGCTGAGGGTTGAGACGCCTGTCGGGTGAGCCAAAGGGAAGTATGCTCTGCGCTTCAGCGCACCACACCTGGGCGGCTGCAAGTGAAGATATTTACGTCAGCGCTTTACTCCGTTAAAATGTTAACAATTCATCAGTTTATATTTGTTATAAATAATCTTTGTTATGTAGAAGTTATTAGTGGCTGCATTGTTCCCACAAGAACAATTTTTCAGCATGCACAGTTTTCATGTAACGGTATGTCAGAGTTGAAATTTTGCGTGTTACGGCAACGCACACCCAACTAAGACTTAATGAAATTAAATAATTAAGAATGGAGCCTGCTAAAAGTAATAAACATATAAAATTACTTATTTTTGTGTTTATAAGCAATCGGTGAAATGAAACCATTTTTACTTTATTTTCAGCGATTTTTTAACATATACATACAATCAAAACTTAAAATCCTTTTTTCACAACTGTAAGCAAATAACACTTGACATCTAATATCACTATTAATTACTTCACTTTAAAAAGCCCGTTGCTTTTTATTGTATGCATTGACATGCCATAATGGGAATGTTATGCAAGCTAAACAATTTCCGCAAGGTAATAATGTAGTTACTAGTAACGTTTTCTAAACTAAAATTATTATTTATAGATATAAAATTATGAATTCTTCGCCTTCGAAAACTCATAAGGTGGTGGTATGAGTGCACGTATTTTGACGATTTCGAGTTCTAGAAGGGCGGAAAGGATAAGGGCGACAGCACACGCACCACGACTCATTTTAGCCTCCAACGAACAAGTCACAGACAACTCGCTTCTATGAGATATTCAGCGGTGTCTCTATCTTGTGATATAATATTCAAGATAAAGGTGTATTGCACACACCTAAAAATTGTTTAAATTTTTGCACCAAGGTTTTCATACTCTAAAATTAAAACACTAACGCCCAGTTTTCAGTCTTGAGTAAATTAGCTTTGAACATTGTCCAGAAATGGTGTTCGCATGGGCAATTATCCATCGGTACTATTAATAAAAATATATCACTCGCGCTCTTTTGAAAAGTTCTCGAGTAACCTTCTGTTGGCCAAAACTCCTCACACAGCTCTGCGTTCTATGCAGGCGATCACCCTAGCAGCGATATTTTCCCAACTACTTTAGCTACTAAAATATTCGTAGGTCCACGGGCAGGATGGAACCTAGATGCGTCTCAGGGCTGAGCCATACGCCTAGACACGTAGGAAACATGCAGCACAATGGCACTTGCATCGCGGATATACTGAGATTGGGTAAAACATGGCCGCGATTGAAGACACGTGTACCTCCTTTTATTGGATGGTGTTATGCATCATTAGACTGCGTGACAATCGTTATGTATGTATAAAATATTATTAAGTTTTTAATAAGTTCTAGGAAAAAGTATTTTAGCCTTAAATCATGTTATAAATATTTACTTTACAGGACTAAAATATATTTTGTAAGACTTTTTCAAATCTGAAAGAGTTTTAGCATGTATTAGGGATCCCTTACAATTGTCGTATAGTCATAACATCGTCCAATTGCTAGTTTCTAGCTACTGAAGGGAAGGAGGAAAACCAGGGTTTTTAGCGTTGGTGAGGGATGACGTGGGGTGTGGAGCAGTAACGGAATGAAGGGGCGAGAGATACCCGAGGAAATACCCGCCGACCAACGGCATCGTCTGGTGAGATTGTCACTTGGGAAAATATGGGTCAAATCTATCGGGAATCAAACCCGGATAACCGATAGTTAGAGATGACGGTATATCGCGAAAATGTTTCGTGTCAACATACCCTTAAAAACATTGTAGTTTATTGTGACATATATGTTTCGGTGATATACATATGGCACAACGTAGCTGTCTGTAGACCAAACATGCATCAAATATTACAACTTTTGGAATCTTATGGACTCAGTGAAACAGGGTAACAGCTCCAAATATAAGGTAAAGTCTGTCTTCTTCTGGTAAGCTGAACGTGTGTTGAAATCTAACAAACAGTCGAATTTTCCCGCGATAAACCATCATCTCTTACTATGGTGAGAGGCGAGCGTCTAATCCACTGCGTCAACATCGACATCCAGGAGACACGCTGAAGCGGGAGGTCTGAGATAGAAGTCATGTGAGATGGTTTTACGGTCCACTAACATCGAGACATTAAGAGCTGATGAGGATGAAGTAAGATGAAAGGACAACACAACAACCATGCTCGAGCCAGGATTCAGTGCTTGGCACGTTGGGGCGATACGGTATTTGATGCGCGCTTCAAAGTCTTATAGCTCCGTCACTACTGAGGCTCTAACACGCAAGTAAGCTACGTCCTTATAGGGGACTGATTCATATCATCTTGGGTGTAGGTTTTTTCCCTCATAAACCCGGGAACACGGGGAATCTTGAAGTTTTGCACGTCGATACGGCACGGTTTATGTTTTAGTCCTCTATTTAGATGGCCTTACTTTTGTGACCACTGTAGTTGCTCGAGTAATGTAATCACTCTTTTTATTAGCAACTTTTTCCGTTACAAAGTAACGAATGTATTGAGGCTGCCACTATTTCAGAAAATCAGTAAAGCTTTTGTTTGTGCTCTTTCGTGCAAATATTTAGATAAGATGATTGAAACATGTGCTAGAGGAAACGGATAAATCCGAGCACGGAGAAGGAGGGGATCGTTCCTCTTTAAATACCATTGACGTACCGACGCTTTTCACACTGAACATAAACAATTGCATGTGCACGAACACGGAAATGCCAACCAACGTTGAAATACTTTGCTGGCCAAGCTGTGTTTAGCCAGTTAAATTTTGCAAATCAAATGAACTTGACACGTATGTTAATGATAAGTGTTTGCAAAACAATTTTCAACTCATTCAAATTTCTCGAGGGATATTTAAACTGCAATGGGTCGCATTGTGACATTGTGGTAGAAGCAAGCCAAAGATGTTTGCCATTCGGTTAGGTAACGAGTCCCATAATTGAATCACGCTTAATTATCGGAAAAATTAAAAAGTCTTATAATACAATCAAAGTTTTTCGTTGTGAAAATTCAAAGCCAAACGAGTACGTGAAGGTCTTACCCGTCTCCAGAAATCCAGAAAATACTAAATACAGAACGTTATAAATATACAAGTTTAGTATACTTTGTCTTTAAAAAAAACCTTAACATAACAACTTTAACAGTAAAACCGTTTTTAAAAATTGTAGACAGCAAATAATTAAATGTATCATCCTACATTTTTTTTATTTCATGGCTTGTTACGCGAGAAGCTTTAGTTACCCGATTTCACAGCACTTATAATAAGAAAATAAGTTAAACCTTGCCTGTCCATGAAAAAATCCCCCCTTCTCTTTCTCACTCCACCACTTGTTATGCTCCATGATCCTTGTCTTCCCTTAGCCTCTTATCACAAGTCATTGAACTGGATTGCAGTTCTTCCTACCGATATCTCGCCTCTGTGAGACATTCAGTAGCAACATCATCATTTTATGGCATCGTGTTGAAGATAAAGGCGTGATGTACGTGTTTAGTGCCGCAAAACACTTATTTCAACTTTATTTCCGGCCGCGGGAAAACATTTAAAGATTATTGGAGGACCTTAAATGGGCATAAACACGTGCTAATTTTCCTTAAATGCTACTCCTTACTAGACATCACTCATGCATGGTGCCGAGTGGTCAGATCGTTCGCCTCTCACCAAGGCGATCCGGGTTCGATTCCCGGGGGTGGGGGTGATCGGTCCCCGGATTTTCGCATGTGGGAATCGTGACGGGGGATGCCGCTGGTCGGTGGGTTTCTTCGGGGATCTCCCGTTACCCCCGCCCCCTCATTCCAGCGCTGCTCAACACTCACGTCATGTCACCCCTCACCCACGCTTAAGACCTCGATGTTGAGGGCTGATCAAAACATCTCACTCTCTCCCGCATGTTTTGTAGTTTTCGAATAAACTCGTATCTGCCGTATCTCTGCACACCGTTCGGCGGTTTTCTTCACCTCCCCCATACTTGAATATATACAGTATGACCAACGTTGAAGTGTTGATGACGTCGGAGAGGAAAGGACGAATATATTCGTAAGTTAACGGTGCACACCAGTTGTAGCACGGACTTCTAGAGACTTTTGGAAGTCATAAAACATTATGTATCTATCTTAAGCAGTGTCCGAAACCACCATTCAAGTGAATGTAATTATTTGGGAACAGAGAGTGAAATTTACTGATGTGGAAAAGTACATAAAATTCCCAAATAGCTCCGTAAATTCATATGCTGCTCTTTACTTAGATTTTATTTTCCACATTACGGCTGAAAAACCAATTAATTTCCATTAAAACAAATAATGATGAAAATTAAACGCTCAGCGTTATTTTGAACCTAATCAATTTTTATTAGAAGAATACATTTCATGTTTTGTAAATAAATAATTCTAAAACCAAATAATAATCTTAACGTAGGATACGTATTGCAGGGAGTGAGAACACAGGTAAATAATTTATCTACTAAAGAATTGACAATTTATTCAACGGAGCAATGTAAAAAAAAATCAACATACCACCAAGTCTCTAGTTTCCCACTTTGCCGCATGTAGCGCTGTTTTGTAACGCTGAATCTATCCACCTTATATTCGGAAACCCTAAAAACGTTAGAATGTGTTCTGGGCACGGCGTTTATACTGCATTACGCCGTTTTGTGTTGATTTAAATAATTAAAAAACTATGACTTTGGAGGATAGAAAAAATAATATTATAGTTTTTTTAACATTCAGATCATATTCACACTGTTCGTGCAAAACTTCCTTCTTTACTCAGTGACTATAACTTTTGCAAGTGGAACTATTACATCGTAGAACGGCAACTAAAGTCGGAGGACAAATAATTGTGAAATTAATTTCTCAAACGTAACATATACCGTAACTACTTTCTCAACTAAGTTGTTGTGCATGCACAAGCGAAGCATGATGATATCGTTGCTAGTCCCGTTAAATAATATTGCGTAGTATTGTTACATAAAATAGTTACGAAATGAAAGTTCATGTGAGTGCAAAACTTTTTTCTTCCCTAAAAGTGGGTCCATTTTCAAAATACGTCGAATATATTCCCTTCCTCTTCCTGTTTATTAGAGCCAGTGAATTCGCTTTAGACGAAAATTCAAGTCCTGCGTATCAACCAGACAGAAACTAATTTATTACGATTTATTTTGTCCATGAAGACAAATGTTAAATTTAAGTACTTATCTAACTTGTTCACGTTACAATGAGCACTTTCAAAATAAATATAAAAAAGTCGTTGTATTCAATAGTACACACCGACATACAGGCACCCATTAAACGTTTCAACATACTTATCACATTAATTCCAAGACTTCACATTATTCTGAGAGAGTAGTATGACATTCCTGAACATTGAAGCTAGTGTTCCTTGTTTCATACACATTTGAGCACAAATTTTTATTTATTTAAGTGACACGTTTCCGTTTATATTCCATGATTTCGCTTAGATAGCGAACAAGTAAACCGATTACTTCTTTATGAAAACTTTACGCACACGGAGGAAGGATCTGAAATGTGAAGAGAAGTGTATGTATGTCTGTGTGTATATATACACATATATACATATATACGTATATACACACATATACATATACACACAGACAATGATATATATATATATATATATATATATATATATATATATATATATATATATATATATATATATATATCACGTTTTTTCAAAAAAAATAAATTTAGATTGCGCTTCCTATAGTTTCGTTACAAGGCGGAAAACCTCCTCTTGTGATGTGCTGCTGGAATACAATGCTGGTCTGAATACCGGATAACTCACTTTGACCCTACTTCCTTTGTTTAGGGTCAAACTAGGATGCGTGTGTAATCTCATCACTCGACTAGCTGGATGGTACAACAAGATGGCGTTAATGGGCTCCAATTAAAATAAAAAAAGTGGTTAATTAGTGACGTCAGTTACCACGAATACATTTTCGTGATGCGACGTAATGGAATTATGTTTTTAACAACAAATAACTTCGGGCTTGTTTTCGAGCTCGTGACTTTATGTACATAATAGAATGGTAGGGAAGCAACAAGTACAGTGTTTTGTTCTAAACTGAAGCGGGGTACAAGCTGTGACGCATATTTACCTCCACAACGTAGCGGTTCCTGTAACCGAGGAGATCTGGTAAAACCACCGCACGCTCTTGTGAGCGAAGATAATTAGGCCAGATATTAAGCTATATGAGGCGTGATATGATGTAAGTACACTGTAAATAACTTCCTTAATTGTAATGGAAGTTATTAACCCAAACACACTGTTTGACACCTATAATTAGGGCCATGTGCTTTTCGCGCAAAGAATTATGCCCCAGTTGGTTTCAGTACCTTACGTTCACATCTGCAATTCTGTTTTATTGTCAGTGATTGGATGTTTTATCTATCACGTGTGTTATGGTTCAACCCGCAAGTCACAGATTTGTGCAATTGCGGTAACCTTACTGTGAATGGCGTAGTCAAATGAGAGACGTCACTTCACAAAGACACGCTGCCAATAATCATAAAGCAGAGCTGCAGATGTGCACGTAAGGCACTGAAAACAAAACGGGGCAAAACTATTTTCGCGAAAAGTTCATGGCCCTACCAATTATACGTCAGCTTGTAAATAGAGCTAAAGTTGAGCACTGTTACTAAACAAATCTGATAACACCAATACATTTTAGACTGTTTCCTAAATATGTATAGGGATGCAACCATTTATGGAATGGGTAACAATTTTACATTATATACTTTAACTTTCCTACGCATCGGTATGGTATGTTCACAAACAATCTTATTTTTACACTGTATGGAGCAGTGTCGTGATTGAAGGTTGAGAGGAATCTGGAGAACCTCGCGAAATCCCGTCGGCTAACGGCGTCGACCACTTTTCCTACATGCGAAAATGTACCGCACGGGAGATCGACCTTGGATCACAACTGTGGGAGGCGAGTGCTATGACCACTACACAGTACGTCCAGGATGCTGTAGCATACGACCATGTAAGTGCCTTGTGCAGCATATAAGTGACTCTATAATCTGGTCGCGCTTTAGCCTTCATATCTGCACCTGTGTTTCCTTGTGTAATGAATATACATTTGTGCGTTTTTTATTATATAACCGTGAAGTAGATACATGCAATTTTCGCGTTATTATTTGGCTATAGGCAGAGTCAGGGATTTTCGGTGAAAATAACTTTGCAACCATTTGTTTCAATGCCCTACGTGCATACCTGCATTTATAGTTCGTGGTTGTTGGCAGAATATAACAGGGCAGAGGCGTGGTTCATTTGACTGTGCCAATCAGACCAATGTTACTGAGACACCACACGTTTTTAATTTGCAGGTAGAACCTCAAGACGCCGAAAGTTAAAACATCCAATCACTGACCACGAAGCAGAGGAACAGATGTACACATAAGGAATTGAAACAAATTGTTGCAAAATTCTTGTTACCAAAAATCACTGGTTGTAGCTGTACGCTAGAATCCACTGACCTCCAAAAAACATACAGTGATTTATTGGCTACGAACCCACGTATCTTTGTGCGCCCACATTACAGTATTGTGGACATTAGGAAAGGTCTTCAGACGCCACACGAACTGCCGGCCAACAGCAGCAGTCAGATGAGTACACAGTAACTTGCAGTCCAAAATGCTGTCAGATGATAACGCGAAACTCACAGGTTCCTACTGACGAGGTATCGGTATATCAAAACGAAACCGAGAAAATATTACAATTCCACTCTTATTTATTATGACAAGTTTTTTTGCCTGGATGTACAAAGGCGGGATGTAAATTTTTACTAACAAAAAAAACTTATTAACTTCCCAATTTGTTTACAAATATTAGCCACATTTTTACAACACTTCATATACCAATTACTTGCCTTCAATTCTAAAAATTTACTAATCATTATTAACAACAATTATATCCTACATTATTTTACCAACTTACATATTTTAAAATTACGCATCTCTTAACCCTAGATTTGTCTCGTTCTAAACTTTTGCGTTAAACCAGTAACCAGTATCCTTAATTTCAGTCTAACCTTTTTGTCCGTTGAGGCGTCTGTTTATTTCTTTGCTGATGAAAGTGCAATTAAACGAAACACCGCCCCGGGGTTATGTAACAGGACATCACAGAAATGAACTACAGGGATAAAAGTCACAGTTAAATAAATGTAAAGGTCAACATATGCTGAAGGGAAACTGTAAATGTACTTTGATTGAGGTTAATTCTACTGCAGGTTGGAAAGAAAATGTGTTTTCTTATGGCAGAGTTTGACACAAGAAAAATATTTACCTCTAGTTGTACTGTAATCACTAACGTACCTAATAAAACACGATAGTGTAGTAAAATTAATTTTAACTAGACGCGGTAAAGAGAGAAGTTATTAAATTGAATTTTAAAGCGGAAAGCAAACCAATTTGTACTTTCAAACTATCAACTTTATGTAACTTAAAATTAAGGAAAGTTCTGTGATTGCTCAAGCGGCAGAAATTTTTCCTGTGCCAAATTTATTATTTATCTTTCTAATTTGTAGTACAGTTAACATTACTTTAGCGTCCCCATGTCTGAGAAAAACTACATAGAATGTCACAATACACAGTTTAATTTATGGTAACTACATAAAATAATCGAGTCACAGAAATACACGTAATTAAAATGATGTTTACTGTACGCACTGAAAATTTGTGACTGATGAACTTAAATAATGTTTTCTCACAATTTATTCTAGAAGCAGCAAACATACATACATACATGCATACATACATACATACATACATACGTACATACATACATACATACATACATACACACATACATACATGCATACATACACACATGCATGCATACATACGTACATACATACATATATGCTTAGCCTACATATGTATCCTACATAAATAAATATAAACATAGTGTTAGTTTAAGCTACCTCCAATCTCTTGGGCACATTTTAAAGAAATAAGGGAATAATTTGGAAAATACAATTTTCAAGGCGGCGTCTAAGGCAATAAACCACGAGGAGGACCAAAAACTATATGATTATATCAAGCAAAGATTACCGGTCTACAATTTTATAGTATGTTAAGGATTAAGGATTGCTGAAGACGGCTTTGAATGGGAATGTCTCGTCAGGGAACGAGTTACACAATGAATACGTAAAGGAATACGGTAGCAACGCTCCGTAATGAGTAGCAAAGATTACAGTTTCTTCAACATAAAAATTGTCTTACATAAACGACATCGAACGTCATCATATACAGGTGAGTCTGGATAACACCGACAAACGCTGGCAGGTGATTCCTCATGAAAAAACAAGCAGAAATTATACTTAAATTTTTCGCCTAATCTTAATATTAAGGGAGTAATGAGTCTTTGAATATCAAAATATATAATCTTATTTCCCCAATATATCGAAAACTAAATGACATTAAAAACATAATATTTTTAAACATTGCTTAATGCTGTTAGGACCTTTAAACCAATAGCAGATACAACTTATACTCTACCCTTACGAAAATAATACAGAAGGGGTGGCTTACCTCTAATTGCGTATTGCTTTTTTATCGGCAGGATTTTCGAACATTTGAAGATGGTTTATTGAGAATTGAGACCTGTGTAACAAACAAGGTCTTCTTGTTGCAAATGTCTAGGGCATACCGTTTATGCTCAAAACACACTTGAATATTCGCGCAAACATACAGAGCCTAGAGCATAGGCAAACCTGCGAACATTCATGCGATGTGTGCAGCGTACAGACGGTGGTGGACATTCACCGTAAACAACAAGTACAATAATGTTAAAGTGGCAGATCAGTTTGTTGCTAGTATTCTGCGTACATATAGTTGCAGTTGTGAACGGAAATATGTGGTCCCTGGCAGCTGAAACTTGGTATTGTGTTCTTCATGCTGATAATAAACCAAACACGAATAACGTCGTGAGGTAATACTTGAAAAACAAAATTAACTGTACAGTGTCGGCATCAATGTTGTTTCTCCAAAGTATGACAGCTATACAACTGCCACGGCGGTGTAATGTTCACGATGCTTGTCTCCCTACAAGGTTTTGATTACCGCCGGGTGTCACGCAAATTTTCACATGTGGGTATCGTGCCGGTACAGAGGACTTTGGCCGGTGGCTTTTAACGTGGATTTCCCATTTCCCTTATCCTCCATTCTCAGTGCAACTCAATGTTAATACCATGTCACCCCTCTTTGGGTCTCAAAGTTTTTAATGTTTCAAGCCATCCGAATCTCTTCATTCATTCTGTCAGTATTTGTACAAGAAATCGTTTATGCTTGTTGCTGATTCTAAAGTCATAAAAACTCTTTTGCGTTAGTCGTTTTTTTGTGGCTATTAATGTCTGTATTTGTTTAATTTTAATACTTGTGTACAATACAGTGGTATACGTTGATATCACGTAATATTTTTTCAAATGTGTAACTTGCCCGATTTATTGCTGCATCGTGAGGGGATCCTAAAATTTTGTTCAAATCAATTACTTTTAAAATCCCGACTTTTGGGAGATGGCATGCTTTAGAGAAACAACATTGATACCGACATTGTACTATTTTATTTCTTTTTCAAGTATTGCCTCACGAAGTTATTTGTGTTTGGTATATTATCAGCATGACGAACACAAAACAATTAACACATGTTTCAGCTGCCTAGGACCTACCATTATCGTTCACAACTGCTACGGTATGTACGCAGAATACTAGCAACAAACTGAGCTGCCACTTTAACATTATTTTACTTGATGTTTACAGTGAATGTCCACCACCGTCTGTACGCTGCACACATCACATGGATGTTCGCAGGTTTGCCTATGCTCTAGGCTCTGTATGTTTGCGCGAAAATGCAAGTGTGTTTTGAGCATAAATGGCATGCCCTAGACGTTTGCAACAAGAGGACCTTTTTTGATACACAGATATCAATTCTCAATAAACCATCTTCAAATGTTCGAATATCCCCTGCAAAAAAGTTATATGGAACTGGAGGGTAGTCACCCCTATTATTTTTGTAGGGGTAGAAGGTATAAGTTGAATCTGTTGTTGGTTTGAAGGTCGCAACGGCATTAAGCAATGCTGAAAATAAAATTTTTAATGTCATTTAGTTTTCGATTTATTGGGGAAATACGATTATAAATTTTGTTATTCAAAGACCCATTACTCACTTAATATTAAGATTGAAAAAAAAAAGGCTTAGTATAATTTCTGCTTGTTTTTTCATAAGGAACCACCTGCCAGCGTTTGTCGATGTTATTCAGACTCACCATACATATATATATATATATATATATATATATATATATATATATATATATATATATATATATATATATGCTCATCCTGTATATATATATGTGTGTGTGTGTAATTATTACAATATTCTGATAGTAACACAATGGTTTGTTACAGTTACTGTTATTTGCCCCAAAGCGTCTTTCCAATGGCCCATACTTATACAAAGAGATGGGAAAAATTCACGGGTTCCCTGACCTGTAGGCTAGCCTCCAAGCATATCTGTGTACTCAAGCTTAAAGTAGCTGCTCATTGGCTGCTCGCTGACACTATCACACACATGAATACGCCTGCATGTAGTTACTTCTTTATTGTTGTCTCAGAATCCTCCAGGAGGAGTCAAACTAGTGAAGGCCCAGTTGTGAAACTGACACGAACTTATAACTGTTTGAAGTCTAGCATGCGCCCAAAAGAAAACACGAATTTTTCAGGTCCTTACATACATAATTTTTATTCCAGCAAAACATTTGTGTTTTAACAAAGAAAGTGTTTTAGAGTGTATGAAATAGGAGTAAACCTGCAGACCCAGCAGAAATATGGCACGTCCCTCAGGTGTGATGTGTGGCAGTCACCTGGTCGTCGGAGTGACCAGTTGTGCCGTAACGTACTCTGGAGTAGATGCGGAGGTAATGTTGGGGTCTTGATAGTTAGAACTTGCTTCATAAGTCTCTCATAAGTCCTACGTTGTTTCTTACTTCAATAGTCGACCGTGGCGGTGGCTCGCGACCTCTGAGTGGACGGAATGACTCGGCGGTTGCTGGCTGATTGGTTTGCAGTAAATTTGTTAAGTGTTTCTTTTTGATAAATTCTGAATTCGTGGCAAGCTGTCGGACGTCGCGTGGCGTCCATTCAAGGGTGAAGAAAGGGACGTCAAAAATTCTGGTTAAAAATTAAAACTAGTGGTCTTGCGAATATCACGGCTGCCACCCTCTGCCACGCTGGATGGAGTGCTTGATTAACATATACAATCCCAAATCACAATCACGCTCGTTTCGTGAGCGACCTCGTGAACCTAAGCCTGTCTCGCTCAGAGGTTCAGGAAGTGAATCTAAAATGCCTTAATTAAAATGTCACATATAGTACTGGCTCACGGAACACTCAGCAGACACCACGACCGCCTCTCTTGGAGGTTTGGGTCGGAGTCCCTCAATTAATAAACACAAGCAACCGTTGTTCGCGGAACAATACCACTATACAATCTGTGGAAGAGTATGTTAAGTTTTTATGGCAGTGAACAATTATGCAAACACGTATGAGTATAATATGTATTTTATATATTAGGTATATACATATTATTGGTGTATTTATATGATTAAATTTTAATTTAATTTGTATTTTTATTACATGTAAGTTACTTGCGCAAGATTTTGATTTGATGTTAAATTATTTTATAATGTAAATCTACTATGTTTAATAATGTTACTATTAGTTCATGCATGTGAATTTTTCTTTTATTTTTCATAGCTCTATGACCAAGGTCATGGTTAAGGGCACCACAGAACAAATATATAAATGAACAATAAATAAATAAAAATATCCTTGCAGCCAGTGAAAGAAACACAGTATTGTCCAACAAGATATTGAGTAAATATATATGCTTTATGACTCGTCGACAGCGATATCATCTGACACTGTAGCACACAACTTTACATAAGGACAGAACCCGTGAGAATTGGCCATGGCCCTTGTGGAGGAACAATCTCAGCATTCGAATGGAACGATCTCGGGAAACCGGCACATGTATTTCCAGAGACGAAATTCTACACCGAGTCCTTCCGAATGTGTGCCCAACGTATTACCGCCTCGCTCGGTGAAGAAATCTTGAAGAAGACACGTTACACAGTAGTTTCGTGGAGGTTAGATTGTTCTTCGCCTAGTCAAGGTGGCCTGCAGTGGCTGGCCCACTTAAGGATGTTCAAGTAGGGAAAAATCGTAATTTTATATGAGTATGAAATAGTGTTACTTTTGTAGATGTCTCTTTGGAGTATGTTTTCCACTTACAAAAAATTAGCTCAGTGAGTTTTCCCACAGTGGGATTTCAAAGTCAAAAATTGTGTGTCTTTACTTCGTATCCACAGCGAAAACCAATCATCAACATAATGAAATGAAATAGTTTACATAGAAACTACATATCATTGCGCATATAAAAACCCATTACAAAATATTTTTGCATTGAAGAAATTGCTAAAATTAGCAAAAAATCCAAATTTTTATACATACGTAAGTATCTTGTAATGGGTTTCTATATACGTCTACCCGTATCCAGGGACACGTAGTTTCAATGTGACTTATTACATTTCACTATGTTATTTGTTTTTCGTTGAGGATAGTAAGTAGGTCTAAAATCATGCAAATTTCAGCATTGAAATGCCATTATGAGAAAACTGGCTGAGCTATTTTTTAAAGACGGAATGTACTCCTAAGAAATGTGATAAACTAACACTGTTTCATACAAACATAAAATTATGAGTTTTTCTTACACGAACGCCCTTTACAGCTGTTGGTTGGTGAGGTGGTAACGTCATCCACCCACCGCAATTTGATAGGACCGCGGCAGTACTAACCACTGGCATGGGCATAGTTTTTATATCAGTTCACATTAAATTGCCATCCCCTCTCTTGCTTTATACAAAATGTTCTGCCGGTTCATCCAACACGCAGGCGGGAATATAGGGTTGCAATGTTTATCTAGCCACTGTCCATCAAATTCATCTGCTGTTCAACTTTCGGAAATACGCACAGGAGGGCCAGCTCTGCCGCCATAAAAACGTTCAAGGCCTGCGGTAAACGTGCGAGGCGGCATAGTCTTGTGTCGACATGCTTGTCGGAAATGCTGATATTGGCTTGGTTATCAGTACCATGCATAACGACACGTTCTCAGTATGAAGCGCAGAATTAATTACAAAAAAATTTCATTTTAACTTTCCTACGTAGGACATGACAGTGTTCATGCTGGGATTGATGGATGTCTGAAGTGTCAGATTGAAGCAGCACTGGGAGATACTGGATACTTTAGTCCCTCCAGCATGGTCAGTCACAATTTTAAGTGATTTATTTTGGAACTAAGCAACATGCAAAGACTCTGACACAGTTTATTTTGTATTATTTTATAATAAGTCTAGATTTTTAAACGGAAAATTGTATTCATATTAACATATAACAAAAATTACTAATCTGGTTGGTGTCTTCTTAACAATGCTCGGTAGCAAATTTTCATTTTTTTTTTTTAATAACTGTACCGAATGCTGTGTCGACGTGTACACATGACTTCTGATGTATTTTACGTCCAACAATATATCCTTAAGTTTTGGCGAAATGTCTCGCCAAATTCAAAACGTTATAATTTTCGTAAATTATCTATAGTATAACTCACACACATAAATAGAAAATATTTTATGTCATGAGGTACTTGAGGAAATGTTTAATGTCGGCCATTGATTTGCTCCAAGCACTTACAACTAAATGAAGACATAGCAAATATATGTCGTTTGTTCAATTGCTTTAAGTGCAAAATATTTTCGTAAAGCACTTCATTAAGTTATTATTGCATGCATATTCGCTGTGAATTAAATATTTTTGCCGGAAAGTGATTTTTTCCTACGGGTTGGTTATTAAAACTCTAAACATTTTTACACTGTTGTGTTGCATTTTAAAAATCCATTGAATGCAATTTTTTCATTGGACGAAAACGTCAGCAAAAATATTGTACACAAACTGAACAGTTTTTTGGTATAAATATAAAAATAACGATTACTTCGGTGCAGAGAAGCCTTAAAAACGTGACACAAAAACAGTGTTTTTTTCTTATTTACAGCTTAGTTTGCTTGTGATATTAATTTAAAAATTATTAGCTTTAGACATTTTGAAAACACTGAAGTAGTGTTTTTTTACCATTGTGAATGGAATAAGATCAACTTTTTTACTTAAAATAAATGCATTTACTTACAAAAGATTAAAAAATAAAACTCAATTTAAAAAAATACATTTGTTTGAGTTGCATTGTCTAGTGGTCGGTTTTAAATTCTATTTATAACATACAATTAAGTTCTGTGGATATTTTTTATTAGTTATTACATACTATTCTAACACATTAAACTCCTAAAAATGGTTTAAACATAATACAGATATTGATAATTTGGTAAAGTAAAACAGATTTTCTATGAAATAAATTGCGACATCCTAGCAGAATGTGAAACTTTGAAATTTTTTTATCCTTAGTCTTAGGCGTCTTAAAGAGATGACCTAAATTTTTCCGCGCGCTTGATTAACTTGTTTGATTCTTAAAGTACTACATAAAACTAGACCTAATAAAGTTAAGTCAGGTTTTGTGGTCAAACCACATTGAGCCCAGAAGAAATCTAATTTATTAAGTAATAGACGAAATTTGACCTCTCCTTTTCCATACGAAAACCACACGTGTTTTAAGAACTATCTTAATGATTTCCCACACACGAGGACAACGCTGTTCCAAATTTCCTAAAATGTTTTGCCATACCTAGCGATTGCCAGATGCGTTCGCCCCAGGGAAAATCTCTTACAAGAAATAAACTGTTACATTTTTGGATTACCTAATCAAATAATATTCCCCAAGTAAATTTTCACACAGCGTTTTGATTAGCAAGTATGATTTGGAAATGAGCCCTTGTGTATCCTGTATGACTCATGCAGCCCGTAAAAATAACATGACCATAAAAGTGATAATATTTGCATGTTAATGTAATTATATCAACTACCACAAATATATTCAACGAACATTTTAAATGATGAAATAAACAACGCCAAATGCAATCGGCAAACAACATTAAGAATATTATTTGAAACATTAATATTTGCTGTGGGTAATTTGATAACATAGAGACTTAAAAATATACGGACAATGCATAGTTTTCTACCAATTAGGAGCTATACGCTAACTAACCAAACGTGATCGTAAACAAGAGAAATGGACTATTATGGTGCTGCCATCAGTAGGAAAAAGTTTAAATTATTTAACTAAGCCTTAGCCGAGATAAGTTTTAAGATAAGTTAATTTTAGTTTGAAAAATGTCTTTGAAGGCAAATAATGATAGAGAAATTTACTGTAAGATAAATTAATTTTAAGAAAAGTACGGTGGTTGTACACCTGGAGTTTTATCCCTGTTTGAGACCCTAAAGTAAGGGATCAATAAGGGTTATTATGGCATGCGCGTTAAGTGCTCCTCCAACACTTTGCGCAGGAGAGTGTAAGGTAGATCTATAGGTGTATGACGTGTTCGATTACAATTACAAAACGCGTAAATGTGCACGTTGCTCCTCAAAAACGAAAATTCGCCAAGTCTTAAAATTAATTTATATTTACGCTCAAACATTAACGAAGGCGCTCAGAAGACGAAAGCGTGAACCACCGCAGCCGAGTTCTTTTATACCATCCGAGACCGTGGAGTTACAAGACTGGGAACCGGAGATCCTACAGCTCGGATGTATCGTACGAGTACATCCTGACAGACTAATTGCAAATCACTAAGAGTTAGTTGGACCTGGCGCATGATATGGAATGTAGCGTTATGCGAAAATTGTTTTTACACGTATAACTATTTAACGTGTTTTTATGAAAAGAAGACACTCTTAAAACTATGTCTCTAACGTTTTAAAAATACCGCTAGCTTATTAAAAACGTTATTACCAAGATTCTTAAAAGTGGTAAAATTACTTTTTTTTTATAGTGCTGTATCTGGAAAACCACCAACCGTAATTGTAAAACAAAATGATGGCGATCTGGGTTGGACGTTACCTCGTACTTTCCAGAAATAAAATAATAGGGTCATCCCTTAAAGTTCGATTGAAAAACACTTTCTACGAAAATACTGCACGCTAGTTTAGTATCTGCGCTTAGAGGTGAAGCGGTGTTGAACGCACGTATTGGAGTCGACTTATCACCCTACCCGTTTTCTTGCTTAAATAAAAAACTTAGGTCCAACTAACTCTTAAGGCACCCGCCTGCTGGCCGTGTGTTTGAGTGAGGCACGGCGACAAGGGCGATGCTGACCGGCTCACCTGGTGCGATATCACCTTTAGCACAAGACAGTAAATGGCATGCTGTGGTATCGTAGGTCACTCGCCTGACTGACACTTTCAAAGGTAACCCAAAACATTTGATCGGTACAAAAGTTCACTTCATGCTTCGAGAGTAGTGTAACACAAATCCTGGGAGTAGTTTTTAAGATATAACGAGTTGAAAAAGCTATTTTTAGCTATTTAGAAGTGCTCCGAAATTTTCTAATCGAAGCGATGCTTTGATATCACCCTTCCGTCATTGTTAGGCATGTATTTTCTTTTCGTACATCAACACAATGGGCATATATGGAGTTGTGTCGTAAAAAAATGTGTTTACGAACACACTGCAACACATTTCAAGCACATGATAGGCGAGGCCCTTAAACCAACGAGAGAGCTCGTATAACAATTTTGGATGAGCTTCAGTCTAGTATTTACGGCTAGAAAGGTTTTGGAGGCATAATAATGAGCTATTTAATAATATGTAATATATTAAACAACAATGTACTCGTATAAAATGAATATGTTGGTTTGTTTGTAAATTTTCTATACGTCACTATTGAGGTAGGGGGCTACAGACTGGGATAGAGAGAACGCGATGAAACTTTGGCGAGTTGTGCATGTGTCCACAAAAGTTTCTGAAAAATAATAATAAAAACGAGTGTGCGGGTGGGAAGGGAAAATGGAGTAGAGGGTCAGAAAGGGGTACCCAAAAATTAAGTGAAAACATTTGTGGTGGGGTGGGGTTTGCAACATGGTGATGAGCGGAAGAACGTAGTACCCAAAAAATTTAATGGGGGTTTCAACGCTTGCCGAGAGAGCGAGTTAAAAATACAAAGTCTATCAGTCATAAAACATAATTATATGTAATAGGTCATTCGGGATAAAGTAAGCACTAAAGATTAAACCTTTGGAAAAAAAAATCACTAGCTGTTACTGCATATAAGTCACCATTAGCAAGAGTTACTTTACTGCTTGTATGGTTGGTAGCGATTCATCGCATGTAGTTCTGTGTATTTTCCAATTTGAATACAACATTAGTGAAAGAACATCAGATTAAATCGACCTCTCCGTATTTAATATACTTCAAAATATTTATTTATGATCTTATTGTCATTCCTACTTACAGTATAATTAGACTGAATTGGCGCCAGAAGAATGTGACGCTATTGCCGACCTCAGATCATCTTGCTATTTACAGCTTGCTCCTCCGTACTTCAGACAGTTCAAGATTCCACAGACAGGTGGCATCAGTGTTAGGTTCTCATAGTTTTTTTGCCGCTCCGCAAAGTTGCATCATTTGCGTGTGTTTGTCCGTTGTGCGTATATACACATTCAAAACTATTGGAAATCACTATGAATATCATTGCCAAATGATATGAAACCATCGGTATTCTGTGAATTATGTTTTACGTTTGCCAGCCTAGAAAGAACACACTTTTCACTTCACATATTAAGAAAATACGTTATGTATTGTTTCTGAAGTGCGTCGTCGTTGTTCGTGACAGTAGAACTGAACGAAACTTGAATTCTTGAATTGCGTGTGTCATGTCTGTTTTTAGTGGCGGTTTTGAGTTACAAATTCAAATAAAATATGCCCGCATTTACGAGATTCGTAACGACAATAGTGCGTGTTGTATAAATTAGTCGATGGACAGAAACCAGTTTTATAAGACGTTAACTCGCAGGTATTTATAACTAAGAATAATATTTATTATATCTTATATTAAACCCCCGTGCATTTAATGTGTAGATATTGTAGTTAAAATTTATCGGAGCAGTTTAATGTAGTTGTAAACATTGTACGAACCTATATAAATACAAGCGCGTGGCAAAATATGTATGTTTACATTCGGCGGAAAGATATACTCTGGCAGAAACTAAATAATTAATCAGGGCTTCTTTGAGTGTTCAGTTTATTCCGAATCACCTGTAAGAGAATATATAACTTTATAGTTTTTGGAATTGTATTGACAATAGTGTTTGGAATTGTATTGATATACACTCTGGTCTGATACTACTGTGTGTGTGATGTTGAGTGCTGGCTAAAACCTCTCCACTTCACTCCTAAAGGAAGAAGCAACTGTACATTTCGACGGGTTTGATAGATATTATGAATTTATATAAAATGTATTCCAGGTCTTTTCACCCCCTAATGGCCGGTTTCACCACGCAAGATTAACTTAGTAGAAAATCGCGATTACATTATCGAGATTACAAGTTAATCTTCTATTTTAATCTCGATAAAATAGCTTGTGTTTCACCACGAATTATCTTCCTCCAAGAAAATCGAGATAATATTATCGCGATTTTCTGAACATGGGTGTCTGTCGAGTTGCCTTAAACGTACGAAAACTCCCGAACAGCTGTCGGAGATTCTCGAATACGTTTGTTTTATACTGTTGTGGCTGTACGGACCAAGGCCCGCGGAGGCCATCACTTATATCGTATGATGTTATCGTATTGCGATCGTCGACGTGAAATACAAGTATTTTTTTTTTAAATCTGTAATAAAGGCCAAGTCTTTTGTAGCAAATAAAATCGAAATTATACCGTAACAGAAAATTTTAGTGTTTAAAATAGGCAGGCAGATCATGTTACGCAACAGCAAAAATCTGCAGTGTTGTAGAAGTTATTTAGGTTAATTTGCAATTAAAATGCGTGAGAGTTTGTACATTATATCTTACTAGCTGTCCCTTTGCGGCTTCGCCCGCGTGTACTATATAAAAGAGTAACTAAATTTTAATAACGTATTAATTGATGGTGTTACTATATTCTCTGTATATCTTTATAACAACAAATACAAACAGCTTTATCCAGTCCACTACGCTGAGGGTACTTTAATTGCAGAACATCTTTGGTTTTAATTCATCTTTATTTCTCTACAAAATAGCTACCCGGCCGCGGCTTTGCCCGCGTGAAATTATGTAATACAAACAATAACTCTGGATAAAATATGTGATGAAGGCATTTAACAGCTAGCGTACTCAATAACAGTGAACTATAAATTGTCTTAGCTCAGTGAAAAGAGCGCACGCAATATGCACGTATGATGTCATGTCATGTCCCATCGCAAAGACTTGCACAGGAAACGAACCCGTAACCCCACCCCTCCCACACCACAAACTTTGTACAATACCCGAGTGAATACTTAAAGGCAGGCCGTAATAATACTTTCGTATGTACGGGCTACAGTCCAAAGAGGTTTTATTTATGGTGGGTTGGCAAAAAAAAAAAAAAAAAAAAAAAAAACCGCAACTCCACAGACTTAACTACAAATTATTCAAGACAGGCCATGAGAGTCATTTCGCGTGTACAGGCTATAGTCCAAAGAGGTTTAACTATAAGCAAGAAATAAAAAGGAAACAAATTTTGAACTATTTCAGGTGTTACGAAAGATTATTCTTAAACACGTTTTATTTTTATAGACTTTCAATGACGAATTTCCAAAAATCGTTAAATTACTTTTTAGGTATTAACTTATGTTTCATTATAAGACAAAAGCCACCTCGATATCTCTAACGGTTTAGGTGATACGACTGATTAATAAAAAAACTGTTAAATTTTTTTACCGGCTTTCAAAAACGAATTTTGAAAAATCCTGAAATCTATTTTTAGGTATTTGCGTAAGCTTCATTTTAAAGAAAAAATCACTTCGATATCTCAGGTGGTTTAAGAGGAAGAGAGGATTTACTGTAAACGAATTAAACTGCTTTTCACCTCCTTAATATAAAAATTTCGAAAAATCCTGAAATTTGTTTCTAGACATTTGTATTTGCGACCTAACGAAGTGAATAAGACGACGATAGCCCGTCG
>PNEQ01021648.1:22382-52079 GCA_003012365.1 Medauroidea extradentata | reverse complement strand
TGGAAACTTCCCTTAAAATTTCACGTTTCTAGGTCCAGTGGTTTGGGCTGGGCGTTGATCATGAATGAATGAATGAGTCAGTCAGTGAGTGGGGCACTTCGTTATATATATATATATAAAACTCGTTGATGTAACAGCCCTTTATTAAAATTACCCTATAACCATCAACTCAAAATACATCTTTTTTTTTTATTCGTGGAAGGAAAATTATTTTTATGAACACATTACTCACTTCAGATTGCATTTTCGTGTGTCAAAAGAATCCACTCACGCGTGCACTTTCAGAAAGGACGTCGAAATATTTGACAATGAAAAAATATTCCATTTGTTAAGAATTACATGAATACAATAATAAAGTAAATAAAATTTTAATACATATCAACTTGCATATTGACCTCCTAGACGATCGTCAATCCATTCAAAACGTCTGTGGGCAAATTATTTTGACACGAAAACGTAATCAGAAGTCTGCATCGTTATGTTCTTCAAAATAATACACCTTTCACGGATTCTACGTGGCCGATGTCACTATCAAATGTTAAGTTGTTCATACTTTGAGCAATTGTTTTAATACACTTTTTGAATTGCGAACTGTCAGACATCTCACTAATTGTGTGTTTACAAACAACATATGTTATGAGTTAATCTCGATAATGTGATTTAAGCGGCCGAAAATGGCGGATAAACTATTTAATCTCGATAACCCGAGAAAATCGCGATTAAGTATGTGGTGAAACATAAATTACAGAAAATCGAGATATTTTACTACTTAATTTCGATAATATTCTTTAATCTTGCGTGGTGAAACCGGCCCTAAGAGCTTGAATTTTGAAAAAAGAAAAAAAAAAACGCTTGAATATAATTTTAGACTATTTTATGGGTGTCCAATAGACACGAAGAATACAATGATAGCCCGAAGGGTAGGTATGTCGACAGTTATTTGAAAGTATTTTTCACTCCTTACCAATATTACAAAAAAAATCGTGATATTACTTTCAAGGTATCCGAGTAAAAATAATTCTTAAGCCAAATTCATGTCGATACCAAAAAGTTCAGTGGAGTCGATATATACTTATTGACTATTAATCACGGTCTAAGACCGTGCTATTAATCGACAACACATTTTACTCTTTTACACCTATTTATTATTGAAATTGGAATACAAATTCTGAAATATCGTTTGACAGAATACAGAAAACCTGTGGATGGTAGCAAATGTTCAAGTTGTCATTTTTTCACTATAGATCCGACGTAGCGTTAACAGGGTGGAATATTGCGTTCGAGCGAAATGCTTAATAAAAATGGTGATCTCAATATTAATTTTCGTCACACAAGCAGAAACTTGTATTAAGTGTTTCTCCTGTTTCAACTAGGTGTTGGAGCCACGGTTTGCACAGCTGATAAGGTGCTTACATTTCTGCAAGGTTATTTCTAAGTATTTTTTTATTTTTTGTTGGGCTTTTAAGTTACATTCAACAGCTAAGTAATTAGCGACGGCTACACACAATTTTACACAAGAAGAGGAACAAGGAAATAAGTAAGACATGGCTCGTGTTAAGAATTCATCCCTGCAGTCGCATGGAGCGATTTCGGGAAACCACGGAATACAGAAATCAGGATAGCCGAAGCCGGGTATCGCACCCGGTTTCTCCGGAATGGCAGTCCAATATGTTAGCATTGCGCCACCTCGCTCAGTCCCACCAAGGCGACCCGAATTCCATTCCCGGAAGGGTCGCATGTGCTCAGCCGATGCCTTTGATTGACGGGTTTTCTCGGTGATCTACCGTTTTCCTCCAACTTTTCATTCCGGCGCATCTCCGTTCTCACCTCATATCACCGCTCACCAGCGCTGAAAAAAATCGTTAAATGTTGTGACAAAATCTTCTCGTTTAACTTTCCAACTTGGTGGTTTTGTACGCCACTGCATAAAAATGAATGCTGCACAATATCGATACCAAGTTCAAAAGTGAAACAACTCGAAAATGCATATTTACAGCAAAATACATAGGAAACTTTAATGTTTCGCTGAAAAATGTAGTAGCTTATATATTTGGCTGATGTACAAAGCAATAAAAGTTTACGGTATACCTTTGGTGAAATTATCACAATAGAACTTTACTGGTAAACATAACGAATTGCTATACGTTATTAAAGAAGTGGTTTTTCATGTAGTTTCTTTCCCAATTGTGTGCAATGCACGCCTGTCAATATATTGTTGTAAGCAACTCAGAATTTCCATTGCTTCCCTTTTGAACTGAGCCATCGACTGGTTGATGTAGCAACGTTGTGCAGACGCGCGTCCTCATACAGAGCTACAGGCGTGCCAACTTGGCAGGACGGATGCCAGGCACTGAAGGGCACGCGACGGGGAAGCCGCTAATTAGTATGTTAATTAAAACCATTCTCCCTCCCGCGGCGCGTAAACTTCGCAAGGCACCATTCCACACACGCACGTTACACTCTACAGCACGTACACTAACATAACTTCTCTATTGTCTATGTCTAAGCCTGCTTGCTTACTGGGCTTGCCAGCTCTGTTTAAGGCTCTTCAAGTGGCAACATTGTCTTTCTCTGTTTCAGTATATTCTCAAATAATATTACACCATATTAAAATTGTTAACGTAATGAAGTTCGAAGTACCAAATCAGTGGAAAATAACTGGAGGTACATCAATTTCGCGGATTCATCTGGCAGTAGCCTAGATAGCTCAGTCTTGTACACGCTCTGTATACAGCGTATTATTCATTGGCTTACAACATTACAAGCGATAGCTCTATGAATCATTTCCTTATTTACAACTGGCTTGCAGTAGTCAAATGCGTTTCGTTACAGCCGCCAGCTAATCACACACGGGATTATGAAGTATATATTTTTGGCGTTCAACCTGACCTGAAATGTATTTGCGAAATTTACGTACCTCTAAAAAGAACTCAAATGCCTGTTTTTACCATAATTATATAGCACTTGCTTTTGCTCTCGACTTAATTTCTGTGCCTTTCAATGCCATGAGATACCAATGTTTAGTACCTACTACTCGACCATAACTATAGGTCATTCGGAATAAAGTGAGCACTAAAGATTTAACCTTTAAAAAAATCACTAGCCGTTACTGCATATTAGTCAACGTTGACAATAGTTACATTATTGTTTGTATGGTTGGTAGCGAATCATTGCATGAAGTTTCGAGTATTTTTTTATTTGAGTACAGCATTATTGAAAGAACATCAAATGCAATCGACCTCTCTGTATACAATATACTTTAAAATATTTATGATCTTATTGACATAACTACGGACTGTGTAGTTCGACTTGATTAGCGCCACGACAAAGTGATGCAACCGCCCGCTGAATTCAAAACTGTCGTTGATAGATAGTCGCTAACGCTCAAGTCACAGAGGTAATTCAAAATTTCACCGACAGGTGGCACCAGAGTTAGGTTTTCGCCGCTTCGCAGGCTTGAAAGCGAGTTGAGTCATGAGTGCCTCTGTGCGTTGTGTAATAAATACGGGTTTCTGACGAACACATTCAAAAGCATTAGAAGTAGCTGTTTACGAATATCATTGCTAAATGATGTGAAATAATTAGTAATCTGTAATCTGTTATATTTTACGATCGCCAGCCTGAGCATATAGAATTAGAAATAGCTTTTTTTTCTGATTCACACATTAAGAAAATACGTTATTTATTGCTTTTGTTAATTGCGTCGTCTTTCATGGCAGTATGCTGAATGGAACTTAAATCGCGTGTGTCGTGTGTTTATAGTGGCGGTTTTGAATTACAAATTAATATACTACGAATGCATTTACGAGATAAGTAACGGCACGTCAAATTAGAGTCGATGCGGAGAAAACATTGATATAAAACGTTAACTCGCAGGTATTTATAACTAATAATACTATTACGTATATCATATATACAGCGTCCGTTCATTTAGTGAGTAGGTATTATGGATAATATTTATCGCGGCAGTGTAATGTAAATGGAAACACTGTACACGCCTATGTAAATAAAGGCACGTGGCAGTATTTATGTTTACATGCAGCGGAATAATATAAACTGGCGGAAAATAGAAATTAGTCAGGGCTTTTTTGAGTGCTCACTGTATTCCGAATCACCTATATAGTCCTCCCGTGAAGGGAAGAAGCGTGGCGCTAGTAGTAGGTAGACACATCACAGGGAGGGGAAATGTACTGCGCCTGACATGAGTTCATGGCACACAGTCAGTGGAGACGTAGCGCGGCGACAACCAAGCCAGCTGCCTGTGTCACAGTTAGAATTCCTGCAACTGTAAGTTCGTGCCACTTTCGCAGTTGGCCCGTGACTTATTTGACACTTGCTGGAAGTCGCTTAGCCAATAGTACAGAAGCAACTAAATGCAGGCCCATATCACTGCGTCATCGAGCAGCCAGTGAGCAGATAATATCTGGCTAGCCTACACGTCAGTGAACTTGCGAATTTTTCCAGTCTCTAGGTATTGTTATCCGACAATACACTCGAAGCGCGGGTATTAACTTTCATACAGGGCACAGGCAATATAGAGTTTTTAATTTGCTGTAACTGGAGTCGTGTTGCTTGGGAATATATTCCTCGCCTCTTGCACGCTACTAGTTGGTTGGTGTTCCATACACCTACCAGTCTAATTGTTCAACAGACAATCAGCGGTGTTGTGTACAGTCATTTCACAGTACCCCTTTCCTTGTAATACATCCACGCCTCACCGCTGAGTTCATTAAGGCTCTGTTTCAGTTGCCATATTGCATTTTATTATTTTTGGCTTTTATGGAATTCTAAGAAGAAAGACGTTGAATATGCGAGTATACGTCAAATTCTATTTACATTTTGCGATTTAGCTGTTAACGTATAATTACGCCGAAACGTGTGTGGCAAATTTTGTTATATTCATAATTTGGCCGACAAATTGTGGTCTATCTATTATTTACTAGCTCTATTGCCATGCTATTATTGTAGCTCAAGGTAAATAGAATTTGCGGTATAGTCACCGATGTAACATTTTTCTTTTCAGAATTCAAAGAAGCGAAAAATCATAAAATTCAATATGGCGGCTGAAACCGAGCCTTAACCTTGCATTTCCTCTACAAAGTCGTTACACATGTAATACCATCTCAGCCGACAAACCTCAGGGTTGAGGCAACAGTAGGGTTACTGCAATACTTTAACCTGCCAAAACTCCACTATGACAAATGGCACTAAGCTTTTTTAGAAAGAAAAAATAACATAATTGCACCACAGTTATCACTGGTTGTGCTCTCGAGGTAAAACAGTTTCCATACCCTCCAATTTATTTTAATAGCGTGTGTTTAAAACAGAGTTAACGGCACATGTTAACAAACAATACATTTTAACGTAAATCGTAATACATATCCGAGAAGAGACTACCCCAACCCATCTCCATTATTGTAAATTACCATTTGAGCTCACACCGACATGAAAATGCGTTGTATAAAATTGGAGCTTTATTGAGCAGTTTAACGGACGTAATAAAATACTCAGTGTTACCTGCACCCTTATTATTTTTTCTTTAAAAAAAACACACAAATTCAGCCAGGAAAAAAGTTATGGTTACGGTTATGTGACCTAATTAAATTACGGTACGTGATATTTACAGTGAATGTCCACCATAATCTGTGCGGCGCTGCGGAATTAACCAGTGACTCGTGTCCGCAGTGTTGCCTACACGCTAGGCTCTGTGTTACCACGCCAAAATTTGACGTGTGTTTTGCACGAAAACTATGCGTCTTATACAGTTGCTACTGGAGGACCTTTCCTATCACTAAGTTCATATTACCCAATAATTCACTTTTAAATTTTGGATTTATCTCACGCTTAAATTTTTTCAGCTATTTAAGGGTAACCACCTCTTTTATTTTTGTAAGGGTTGAGTGTATAAACTGGCGTTTGCTGTTGGTTTGTCGGCCGTATTGTTGTGATGTAATTTATTGAGTTTCGTTCGGTTTGTGGGGATATCAAAGTATTAAAATTTGATTTTCAAAGGCGATTTACTTCCTTAATTTTACTGTTAATACAAAATGTCTTATGCACTTCCTGATTTACTTTTCACAAGGAATCACCTGCCGGAGTTTGTCGGTGTTCTTTGTGAACATCCTGTATACATATTTAAAATAACAGGGACATTGTGAAAAGAAGAACATTAAAATCGCAAATGTAACTATACAGAATAATATATTTAAATTTTTTTACGAAATAGTAATTAAAGTAAAAATAATTTTGAAAATTTTCGTTACTGTACTTACGAAATTAAAAAGAAAAACATATGATAGTGTAATCAGACTGAAAATATTTTTGAAAATTAATTTTATTGCAAAACTGCTTTTCCGTACAAATTACAGATCAGTAATAGAAGTTGATAGTGTACATTCATTTACATAGGCTATAGCTAGGGCCATGAACTTTACGCGAAAACAATTTTGCCCCACTTTGTTTCAATGCCGTACGTGTACATCCTCAGCTATGCTTCATGGTTATTGGCAGCGGGTCTGTGTGAAGTGACGTCTCTCATTAGACTGCGCCAACCACATTAAGGTCTCTGCAACACCATAGTCAGCAATTTGCAGGTAGAGGCTCAAGACACGTAAGAGTTAAGACATCCAATCCCTATCTATAAAGCAGAACTACAGATGTGAATGTAAGGCACTGAAACAAACTGAGGCAAAATTCTTTTCGCGAAAATTTCATAGTCCAATCTGTAGCTGAAATATGTTTCCAAATATTAAGATATTTTTAATTTGGAGTACTACTTAATCGTCGCAAAACATAACAATCATTTGAAACCAACTAACCTGACCTGGAATGTATCTGCGAAATTCACATACCTCTATGAATGTTACATCCAGACACTATGAATGCGAATATGCACAACTATTAGAGACATAAAATGTACTCTTTATTATTTGGGAACTGACTAGATTTAAATGACCTGTACATTCTTGAATACAATTTGTCATGTTATTGATCACTGGCCCTAATGTGTCATTTCCATATTAGACTGCTTTACAAAAGATTCGTCTGACTGTTACGTTGAAGCCTAGTAAACATAGACAGCTTTTTCGGCGATGTAAGGACTAGAAGTTTTCGTGAAAACATTTCTGCAACGCTTTGTTTGAAAGCCTTGCATGCGCATCTGCAGCTCTAGTCCATAATTCTTGGCAGTGTGAATTTTCGCAGAGACATCTCTTATTTGACTGAGCCAATCAGAACCACGTTGCTGCAACGCCACGCTTCTGTGACATACAGGTAGAATACTCAGATGCTGAGACATAAAAACATCCAATCACTGACCTTCAAGCACAGATGTAGGTGTGCACGGAAGGCACTGGAGCAAAGTCGTCCAAAAATTATTCCGCGGAAACATCCGGTCGATATAAATCAGTGTCACGAGTGTACTCGTCTCCAAGGTCGTCGCAAGGCTCAGATGACTGATATGTAATCACAACTACTACAGCTTGACTTAAGCAAGAAAAAAAATGTTTCCACAGTTTTAGCACAACACAACTATCGGTACAGACGACGGTTGATCGCGAGAAAACTTGACTGTTTGCTGGGTTTCAACACACGTTCAGCTTACCACAAGGTTACTGGCTTTAGCTTGTACTTGGAGCTGTTAACCTATTTGACTGAGTCAGAAATAATCCCGATATTGTAATATTTGATGCCTATTATTGATCTGCATACAGCTACGTTGTGCCAGAAGTATATCAATCAAATCATATATGTCGCAAGAAACTACAGCGTTTTCAAGGGTATGTTGGTACAAAACAATTTTCGCGATATAGTTGCATCTCTACCTATCGGATGTACGCCAATTTCTCAAATACATTCCAGGTCAGGTTGAACGCCAACAATGTTTATACTTCATAATCACGTGTGTGTTTAGCTTGCGGCCATCACGAACGCATTTGACTGCTGCAAGCCAGTAGTAAATAAGGAAATAATTCGTAGAGCTATAGCATGCTACTCGCTTGTAAGGTTGTAAACCAATGAATAATCGACTGTATCCAGTGCGTGTACAGGACTGAGAAATATAGGCTACTGCCAGATGAATCCGCGAAATTTGCGTACCCTCTACCTATCGGATTAAAATGTTTATTCCATTATCCAATACAACAAATAAATCTATGTTATTACGCAGTCAGACACTTATACATTTCTTTTAAAGTAAGTTAGTTGGCGATAGCAAAACCTTATGCATATTTTGCTTGCGGAATGTATTAATTCTGTGCAAAATTGATTTTGATTGTTATAATTTGACGAATTTTATAATAACGTTACAAAGGCCACGAAGTTTATTTTCTGCACATTCTTTCGTCCTTGCGATTCAAGAACTTTAAATTATGATCGTTTCGTATAGCAATACAAAATCTCAGTTTCGAGAAATGTATGTTTAAACCTTCTTGTTGTACTTGCATGGAATTTCATATGTTTTATTACGTACATTTCCAGAGGTGAAAAGGGTGAAGAGGGTAGAAATGCGTTGCTCTGTAATAGCTGCTAAGGGTTCACAATTGTTTTCCTTTGCTACTGAGAATTCAGAAATTAGTGGAACTGCGTTGTAAGATGTAAAAAAGCAACACGTAATAATGTACGTACAATGCCTTGTCGACAGCAGTAATATGTTTTCAGGATTTAAATTTTTCTTCCTTCGTTGTTAGTTGGTATAATTGGAGTATCATTGTTTTATTGCAACGCTTCACGACAGCGAGGAATTATTATTATTTTTTTGGAGTTAGAAAATAATTAATGAGTATATCTTTTTCCGCGATGCTACAATAATTTCTAGCTACAAGCAAAAAAGAAATGTTTTAATTACTTAATTTTGTTCCGCTGCCGGAGTCTTTGCCTTCGCAGTTTTGGGACGAGCATAGAGTGTATATATTATTTCGCGTGTCTACGTCGTAGAACAAGTACGCATACAGAGTAGGAACGGCTTTTGAAGCGCTCCGGGGACAGGCCTTGTTGTTCAGCCATGCAACTATAATGAATTTCGCCCTGCCGTTTCAATCTGAGCAATTTATCATATGAACATACATTATTAAACTATAACGTCTGTACTCTCATGTGGAAACCTCGTAACTCCATTTCTCTAACTTTTTTGTTTCATTCTAACCAGAAAAGATACTTACCTGCTACGAAAAGAACTTATCTCCAGAGATAAAAAAAATACTCTTATCATCACTATTTTTACTTCCTCCTGTGGAAGTGTTGATTTTTTATTTTGAGTTACGAGGTTTTCACAAGAGGGTGCCGATATTGTAATTGATCCCATATAATATATACCTACTGTTTGTATACAATTTACCTGAGTCGTTTTGTTCGCTTGTGTTGTCCTGGTTTCTCACTAGTGGTTTTATGCATTTTTACAAGTACCTACAACTTCCATCTTACGTAGTCCATCAGTCTGGTTCCATGAGTTAATTAATTTATTACTTACTAAGTTACATTTATGTTATACGGTACACGGACATATATATGTGTATATAATACGGAAACCACCGTCAATTTCTTAATTATTGATAATGATGTAGTGGTGGTGATAATGATGGCAATGGTGGTGGTGGTGGTGATGATGATGACGATGGTTATGATGACGATGACAATGACGGTGGTGATGGTGACGGTGATGGTCGTGACGGTGATGGTGGTGACGGTGATGGTGGTGGTGGTGGTGTTGACTATGGCGGTGACGGTGACGTTGGCAGGGGTGGTTGCAGTGGCGGGGGTGGTGGTGGTGGCCGCGGTGACGGTGACGGTGGCGGTGGTGGCGATGGCAATGATGTTGATAGGAGGCATTTGAACACAGACGAAATATATAGTACATTACTTACTGCGAGTAGAAATGTTTGAAATGCGTTCTTTATACGTCAAAAGTACAACATGGCCCAGCGTTCATTTTCTAAATACAATCATGTGCAATATGTTGGTTTCAACAGTGAACACACAGTATGCAGGCAGCAACCGCCAATTGCTCAGGCCCGTGCCGGCCAGGGGGACAGGGGGACGCATCCCCCTGCGCTCTTTGCCTGAAGAGCATTTAACCCCAGAAAATTGTGCTGTTTGAAACTATATTACAATACAAAAATTAAAGGTTAAAATGTTTGTTAAGGGCGCGGTATACCGCAATTTTCAACGCCATTTTTTTATATTTTTTATTGGTACCATATGTTTTTTTTTTTTATTTTAAGCACAAAATGTAACTAAATTTGGCTCTTATGAAATTTTTTTATCTCTCATAGTTTCGCGTAATGGCTTGTTTAAGTCATATTTTGCATGTTTCCGTTTTAACGACTACACTAAAACCAACTGATATACCAAACTGAAAAAAATCACAGTGGATAAAGACATTGCAGGCTACAATGACATGCTCACAAAATTAAAGAATAAAAATTATTTGAATTTTTAAAAAATGCTGAAACTGAAAATAAAAATTTAAAAATTCAATAATTTTTTTTTAAATACATATAATTTTTATTCTTTAATTTTATGAGCATGACATTGTAGCTTGCAATGTCTTCATCCACTGTGATTTTTTTCAGTTTGGTATATCAGTTGGTTTTAGTGCGGTCGTTAAAACGGAAACATGCAAAATATGACTTTAACAAGCCATTACGCGAAAACTATGAGAGATACAAAAATTTCATAAGAGCCAAGTTTAGTCACATTTTGTGTCTAAAATAAGAAAAAAATATGTAGTACAAATAAAAAATTAAATAATGATGATGAAAATTGCGGTAGACTGTGCCCTTAATGCTACCAATATTTGTTTTACATTCTCTTATGACTCTTCCTTTAAAAATGTGTATATTAGCCTAAATTAAAGTGCAATACTTATAACTGTAGACTGTGAAATCAATGTTCTTACTATTTTGAGTTTAGCAATCTTACTTTCCGTCGTTGAAAATATGAGTGGAGGGAAGGCTCGTCCGTCCCATATGACTATGAGATTGAAATGCTTAGTGGAATTTAAAATCATTTAGCGGATAAATATTCGTTTTAGCGGGCAACAGAAATTTTAGCGGGGTAAAATATAGCTTCGGAAAACGGATTTTCACCTGCCAAAATAAAAAAAAAAACTGTAGTAATTTTTTTCGCTAAATAAGATTATGTGTATTAAATATGGCATATTACTCTAATAAACTTTGTTGATTTAAATCAAATGTAACCATATAAGACGGTGTTCTTTTAAATAACAGTTTTCAATTAAATTTTATGTGGTGCCCTTTTTTCTATATTTGGCGGGAATTTGACGGATTCCTTGTAAACATTCGGTATATTTCCGAAATTGGTGTTGGCAACACGTGCACTTTAAGCCTCTGTCAGTGCAGTAGCGTGAGTTGTTTTGTTTCTGAAAGTGTTATGCCCAACCCTACCCTAAAGTGAACTACAATGTCTGATGATTAGTCAAAACTGGGTAAGGGAAAATACGAAGTAATACATGGTCTAGTTTATTTCCTAAATAACTTTTGCTCTTTGCCAAGTACATCGACGGAAAGATTTGTTGCGCGCCTGGCATTTTTTGCGTGAAAGCGAAACAAAATATTGCTGATACTACTTACCTGTTGTTGTCTAGAACATTTACATTAAACCAAATAAATCGTTAAAAAATATTTTGTTGGACCAACGTACCAACCACGAATTTTGTTGTCTTTACAATACTCAGCGCACAGTGCACATAACCAAATAATTGCTTCGTTATGCTAGCGGCTGCTGGCTAGTACACATTTAATGCACGACATTTCCATACAGTAGCGGTGGTCGAGAGTGTAAAGGCGTGTGTATTCAGAGTGACCGTTACGGGTTTCGAGACTTGGTCATGTCAGCAGTTTTTTATATTTTTTTCATAACCAAATAAATAAATAAATGAAAATATTGATATGAGTTTGACAGGAAGATATTGCAAATGATACACATGCCATTTAAATTGGGAAGTTTAAAATAAAAATATAGTTTTATTTCGTTGTACGACTCATTTATCCTACGACATACTCGTGATCGAGAAACTCTCAGGCCTTCCTCCTTTCCACTACCGCAAGCGTTTCTTAATGTCTCACTCTCAACTGACTTGTTTAATTTATATCATGTCAAAGCATTGTAATTTCAGTTGTATTATTTGCATTAGTATCTCTGTTTCACCGGACTTCCAGGGACACGGAGGATAAAAAAAGGAAGAAGAGTGGCAATGAATTCAGAAAAAAGAAAACTTTGAAAGAGGAGCATGAATCATAAAAAATGTGTTCCAAAATAACCAGCTTCTATGCAAAACCACACTCAAGCATTCACCCTGAAAAGAAAATTTGCGATGAATCCATCAGTCCAGAAATGACCACATTCGTAGCTTCTTCCTTTTTTTTAATGAAAATGAATCTTTAAAAAAAATCCCAGTGTAGTGATCATCCCAAATCTAAAGATCGTGATAGTAAAAGTGAAATTTCGAGTTCAAACATTGGTTCTGATTCTTAAACTGAAAATGTAGTACATATGACAAATGATCCTACGCAGACACTGGAAACTTTATCCGAACGAAAATATTCATCACCACCTCCTGTAACATTGACAGCATAGCCTGTAAAATAAGAGTCCTGATTAGAGAAGTCAACAGATTTTTTAAGAAGCCTAGACGAAACGATATATCAGAGGAAAAAGACTTACCGTTTTCTGAAGAATGAATAAATAATTAAAAATAAAAGCAATATTTTCCATCAAACGAAATATTCAACAGACAGTGGCTGTCCTACAATAAGAAAAGCAAGAAATGTTATTGTTTCTTATGCTTGGGCTACAAAAATGGAAATTCCACTTTTTGCTCAGGATTTTAAGACTGGAAACACGTTTATCAAAGAATAGAGCAACACGGAATAGTCTAAAGCTCACATGGAATCTGTACATTTATTCGTGTCAGCGAAACAGAAAAAATCTACTAGTAACTTACTTTTTAACAACCAAATGGAAAGAGAAGGCGAGGTGTGATGGAAAGGAGACATTTCATACAAGCCATTATCGTTGTTTTGAAAGTGATTGGGAAACAAGGTCTCACTTTCCGAGCTTCTACAGAACAAGTACGATCTTTAAACGATGATTCAACAAATCATGGCAATTTTCTGGAAATGTTGTTATTGGTTAGAAAATATGACTCAACATAAAAAAAAGCGAACAACTTCATCATGCAAGAGAATGTACAGAGAAGGAAACTGGAAAGGAAAATAAGGTGCAGGAACAGGAAGTTTTGTTACGTTTCTCAGTAACAATACTGTGATGAAAATAGTTTCAATTATTCGAGATGAAATGAAGAAAAGAATAACAGCTTGTGTAAAGGAAGAAGTGAAGTACAAAATATTATTGGACACAACTATCGATATTTCGGGCCATGACCAATGTGCTTTTGTTATCCGCTGTGTGCAAGAACATGAAATATTTGAAAAGGATTTATCTTTGAAGTGTGTCACATCAACTACGTCTGAGGGGCTGTTAAATTAATTACGTAGTATTTTGCAAGTAGTACATATACCTATAGAAAATTGCGTGGCAGATGCTTTTGATAATACATCAAATATGAGCGGATCTTACAATAGTCTTTTCGCCAAACTATCAGACATAGTGCCAAATCATATCCATGCATGGTGATATGCCCGTGTATTGAACTTAGTACTCTCTGATACTGCTCAGATCCTGCACACCACTATACCTTTTCTGGTTTGCTCCAAAACACACGTGTTCTTCAAAGATTCGTTGAAGATGCAACAAATTTACACTGAAGAAGGCCCAGATTACAGGCTTGAAGCTCTTGGAGTTACACGTTGGTGAAGTCGAAGTGATGTCTGCATCAAGATCTTCGGGAGGATTGATGACTGGACGTCAAGGTCAGAGCATGACCAGTCTTATAAATATTATGTTTTTACCAAGGTAACATTGTCATTACTTAAGATATTGTCATCAACAGACTTAAATGCAAAAGTGAGGAATGATGTAAAAGTATGTTACTTTTGAAATGATTGTAACTGCTATGATTTTTCTTCAAATTTTTAAGATCACGTCATCGTTGTCTGATTATTTGCAAACAAAAAACCTTGACTACACTCAATCGTTGAGATTGATAGAGTCACCTATTTCAAGACTCCGAAGTATTCGGAACAGGTTTGATGAAACTTTGAATGCAGCCAAGACCTTCGTTCATAAGTTTGTAGAAAAGATTGACCATTCTTCAGAAAAAAATGCTTAAAGAGATAAACACATACGGTAGTCTGATTTTCCAACAAGGCGCCAGAGAAAAATCAAGAGGATTGCAGGAGAAACGTGTGATGAAGAAAGAGTTCACTCTACCCCTACCGGCCCGGCCCCGGCCATACACCTGAAGATATATTTAGAGTCGAAGTGTTCAACAGAATTATATATACAATTGTCCAAACTTTCGTAAATACATTTATGAAACACAAAATTCTGTGTTTAGACATAGCCTTGTTTGACCCAATAAGATCCAAGCAAATTAAGTTTTGTGATGATCTTCCAAGAATCGCGCTTGAAAAGATTTGTGAATTTATTCTTTAATTAGAAAAAGGGAATCTAAGGGAAGAGATAATTTCATTTGTGAATGTTTGGCCCAGCATATGTAAAACATATTTGGAAGAAGATTACCAAACTAATGCTGATGCCCCAGAAGAGAGAATAGACTCCTATGAATATGAAGAATATCTAAATGAGTTTGAAGAGGACTGTTTTTCACCTTGCAGTGCAAACAAGTGTAATTCGTGTATCAAATGCGCATTTGAAGTGAATGTTGAATTTAATATGTATAGCACAGAACTCTATAAATTGTACAAATATTTACTTACCATTCCATTAACCCAAGTCAGCTGTGAAAGAGTGTTCTCTAAGCTAAAATTGATTAAAACTAGACTCAGAGCATCAATAAAAAACGATACTCTAGACGCATTTGTGCTGATGCACACTTAACGGGATGTTTTGAATTCAATTGAAACCGACTTTGTCATCAGAAAACTTTGTGAGTGAAGCACTGAAACGAGACGGCTGTTAGTTTTATAATCAAACATTGGAGAAATTATTTTCTTTGAAATGTAAGTTGACTTGATCATGGTAAGTTTAATTTTTTTAAATGCGTTAGTTTCATATGTTTGACTACTGAATGTTTCATAATACATTGTACAGAGATTAAATAAATATCACGTAGTATAGCTAAATGGAAACTTTGTCACAGTTTTTCTTGGTGAGGACCCCTCCTTCCCGGCCGGATGAGTGGCGCCACCTTGAGTCATATCCACCGCCCTCTGAAAGGGTCCAGCACGGACCTACCTGTGCTGACTAAAATGGAATCCTTCCACTGAATAAGGGTCAATTGCAAAGTCATGTGAGGAAAATCTTGAGGTAAAGGTGAAACTAAGGAGAACTGAAGCAAAATCTCAGAATTTTTAGTCTGTATTGCACAGTCAGGAAATTGAGATATATCAGTTAAGGGGAAGTGTTGCCTCAATATTCGCGACAAAAATAATTTCTCTTCATGTATTTACTTGCGAATGTAGCTAAAATGTATATTACTTCAATTTTTAATGCACACAACTTAGCCCATATGACGGCGATTTGATAATATATGTTTAGTGTTTCGCATACTGTAAAGTTGAAAAATGAAAAATAAAAATGGTAAAAAAACGTCGTTGATTTTCTTTATAAAATAGTATCGTAATCGTTTTGTTTAAAAACAAAAGTGCCATTAAAATCTCGACATCTCTTTTAAGTAAAAATGTACAACTAATATAAATTATGTCGTAGATAACAATGCAGTCTTTCCTATAAACCATGGTTATGTTTCTCCTCTAAAATATTACAAATAAATTCGAAATAAAAATACTGTTCTCTACCATATTTAGGCCGCCATGATTGATTTTACAGCTTGAGAAAATCTTAAGGAAGGTCGGGCTAGAATTTCTCAATTTTTCCTTAGATTTCACTCACTTTTCTTCTCTGCAATGAAAATTTCTCACATTTCACTCAGAGAGGCCTTAGATTTTACTCAATATGACCGTGCTATCGGCCCTAAGTCTAGCAGTTACAAGCCATCTAATTTCCAGGGACACGCGACCACTACCCGAGGGGAAGGTGATAGCAGTATTACACCTGTGCAACTTCGGGGTTGAACATGAATACGTAACTGAAAAAGGTTAAGTTGGCCACACCACTTATCCAGGCTAACGAGTGTTGTGAAGAGCTTCGACCGATATAAGTTTATTCAAAATATGCTCATCGTACGTTAGTGATGCCTGCTTACAAATAACATTCAAAGAACGTTACACACTGTGTATACTCTTTTTAGGCCTTCTAATAATTAAACATGTTTTTCTCGCTGTTGAAAAATACGGAAATGGGTGGTTTTGCTTCTTTTTAATAATGATAACATTTTGTACATCATTACGCGCTTATGAAAATTCACCTCTTGGAGTAGGGTAGGTTATCTCAGTCACATGATCAGGTTTTTTCAATCACTACACAATTTTTGAACTGATTCAATGCTTTTCAGGATTTTGAGATCAAAAAATCCCCGTACATATTATCTACATAACAAATATTTTTCTGAATTGCGACGTCCGCAGTGCGTTATTTACACGTTATTTATATTCAAATACAATATTAGTTTCGTGAATGTTTCTTCAATATTTTAAACTCAGTGCGTTCAGTTTCACTTATTGCGGTTTTGGCTATGTCTACTGTTTACATTTTATTCGCGCCAAACGCAGCTACTATAATACTCCCGAGCAGGGTAACTGAGGAGTTGATCGAGATGACGTCAAGTGACATTTATGGGGTGACATTTCAAACACCTGAAACTATAAATTTTGACTGACCTACCCTACCATCGTGACTCTTCATAAGCGCCTATAGAGGGAATCTATATGCGAGCAGACTGCGCGCCAGTTTAATGACTTGCTTCTAGAGGCTGATGATCGCGCGGCGTCGTACTAACCGCTTCAACACGTTGGGCGAGCAAAATAGTCCATCGAAGCGGCCAACATAAGGGGACCGCCTGCCCAGGCTGCAGAGCGGTGTGCAAAACTTCGCCCGTTACGAGATTATTCGAAAACTGTTCAGAGTACATAGTATATGCCTGCTTAGGAATAACTCTCAGAGAACTTCACACGTGTATATACTCATTACAGAAAGGACTGCATGCCAGTTCAGAGACTAGCGCTTAGAGGCTACAGGGAGGCGTATTTCTTGTGCTGTTTCGTCCTTAGAGCTCGCGCACTTATAGGGAATTCGAAAGCACTAGATAAATTCACTCAGACGGGAAACGTAGCGTCAGGACGTTCCAGGCGCCTACTTTAGGCTATATTACCCTGTTTATACCGTCTATGTGATAATTATTATTTAATACTAAACGAGAGCACGTATCAAAATTCTGTTTGACAGTTTTGTTAAAGTAGTTTTCACCATGCCTACTAATATTTTTTTTTAAAGACAGTAAATAGTATGGTTTTAGATAATTATGTAACTAACGAAATTTTCGTTAGTTGACCTTTTAGTCTAAACCGTATAATTTCTTTCTTGAAAGAAATGGCTACAACGATAAACTACCATGTTAATAAAATGTGTGATATCTGCTCGTGTTTAGGCTTGAACTAAGCAAAGTCAGTAGAAATAGGAGAACATGACTTTAAGTAGACGTATGTGGTTTAACCTGTCCTCTTGTTCCCTTCCTTTAATCCTTTACCGCAACAGCGCACTGCAGGAAATACTTGGAAGTCTCTGCGGACACGTGTGGCGTTCCAAGTTCCAAGTACATGCCCGGTACATGCTGGCCTGGGCGCCGTGGTACCATTGCATTGCATCTTGTAGCCGATGTTGTCACAACTATAGGAATACTGGAGCAAAATATAGCACTTATAGTTTCTGACATATGTTGGGCATCCTCCTGATATCTAATATTCAAGTTTTTGATAAGTGCTAAAGCAATGTATAGTATTGAAAGTTATAGTACATTTTTGTTGAACAAAATTAAGCTACTGCCTAGAAGGTTCTGCTATAACTCATCACTGTGTAAGTGAAGTCAAATGATCATTACGTTGTAAATTATCGTAGTTATAAATCTGCGAAGAAAGTGCTTCACATACGCAACATAAATTTCAAGATTTCCAGTAACGGCCTTTGAAAACCCTATTTCTACAAACGACGGAAAATGTAAATATTATTGTAATACCTTTCTATTAAAACTATTTTCCTTTTTTTCTAAAGAAATTTTCTTCGAAAATTAATAGAGTATACTTATGTGTGTACACCATAGCGTAATGTTATAGGTACCGTAAATGACTCTTATTTTATGACTTACTTTATTTTTTGACTTCGCCACACGATATGTTCAGTGACAAGCACCTTAGCTACGCAGTGTTGTTAAGGTCCGTTGTATTTCTTATTCTGTACCATTATGTACGGGCGGTCGACCAACGGTTTCACAAAACATGCCTTATAATATTAAATATACAACAGTGTGCGTGACTAGGGGTTGGTACGGTCGAAGCGACTTCCTCAAAGCGGCGAGGCGTCTTCCACACTCCGGAAGTGTGTCCATCGGTGGAGGGGTGTGTGGGGGCGGAGTATGACGTATTTCCGTTAACGGGTGCGACGGCGGCGCCGGAAGTGGGAGCCCAAGATACGGTTGTTTACCGAAGAAACGTTAGGCCGTTCCCCTCAGGGCGGGAGATGCCTATCTGAAGATGGAATTTGAGAAGAATTGTCGCCCTTCAGGGGACGCCGAGCGTCTCCTCGGGTGGTCGAGGACACTGCGTGATATCGGTCTGGTCGGGTAACCCCTCACCACCCCTTCCTTATGTTTCATTACACCCTCCCTTCTACAGCGATTTCGTTTTATCTTGTGAGCCTTGCATCCTGCCGTCCGTAGTGTGATCCGTATCTGTTTAAGAGGGCGTGGTACGTAATTCAACGCTAAAGGCATTAATTTATAACTGTACGTTTCTTGAAAATTAAACAATAGCAATCCTAGACAGTATATTTAGTCAACGTTTTAAACAAAATTGTTTCCAGTGTTACGAACTTCTGAGGCACAATCTCTGACGCCGGAACCTCGTGCATCTGCGGCGCAAGAGATCACGTGTAACGAATTAGTAATTCTGGATAAATATTTACTCATAAAGTTGGCAAATACTATTATTTAAGATTGTCATTGAGTATTTTATCCATATTGGCTTCGAAAAAAAAAAGCGTAGTAATAATTGATGTTTTCAGCGTTTGTTTATCTACCACGCACTTTTAAGTGCATGGCCCAGTTTCTCAGATTTGGAGAGAATTATTATTTAAAACCTAGACGAGAGCTGATAACGTAAAATTTGCGTGGTAACTTTGTTGCAAATCGGTTTTACTATGTAATGTAATTTTTCTAGACAAACTGTATGACGATTTTAGCTCATTTATCAATTAACTAATTAGCTACTTCCTTGCAAAACGATTTTACGATATCGCCTCCCGTTTGTGCTTTAAAAAATTATTATCGTAAAAAATGTAGAAACTCGGGTACAAGCCGTCTGTCTACGACTGAACAAAAGAGTTACCGGCATAACTGTTAAGCCAATTTTTTTCAAAGTGGGTGCAAATTAACCCTAACATTTGAAGTCGTTTACGTACATTAAAGAATATTAAATAATAAAAATTTAGATTATTCTTGTGCTATATTCTAACATAGAGAACACATAGTAATATAACCTTTTGATTAAGTTAACATTCAAATATTAAACTGGCATTCTATCTGTCCTGCAGTTCTTGACATACGTGTATTAAAAATTATTTGGTCATGTCTTGAAATATTTGAAATTGGGTGATATATATAACTAAATATAACATGACCCAACAACTTTAAAATCATGCTAACTTACTTATTACTAAACGTAAACAGAACCTGAATAAGCTTTGGAAAATGGTCCTCAGATAATTCATGTCATAAAACATTCGAAGCACAACAGTATTTTAAAAAACTGAATACGGCACGAACAAAATACACAAAACTTAAGGTCGCTGTTTTATAACTATACGTACATACGAAGTTGAAATTCTTTTTAATGTTTCTCTTACATACGGTTTAAGCTTTCGTTTCAAATTACACCACTGTATAACTGTTAACTCCGCGTGAACAAAATACATACCAGTCGTCAGTCGTGTCACTTTACTTCGAAATATACGTGCGTCGAGATTGAAGAAATTCTAAAGAATGGTTACTCATATATCTCATATGAGCTAAACATTTTTTAGTTGTCACCATTGAAAACGGCATAAACAAAGAACAGAAATGTAAAATGACCTTACTAAGTACTACATGAGTACTGAGTTTAATGAAATTCTAAACAAAAAAATCTTAGATAGCTCCTGATATAAATATTTGTTCAAATGATCAACATTTAGAAAAAAATACGAACATGCCATGAACAAGAACGTAGATGCCAAGTCACATTGTTAAGTACTATAATGTATAAAGTAAGCTTAGTTCTGAAAAGTGGTTCTTTAGATATCTTGTGCGATTAAAATATTTTCAAATTGTCTAAGTATTTAAAATTAGAATACGGTATAAAAAATAAAGTAAAGTTAATGAGTAATATGTGTGTAGCAAATTTGATGAAACTCTGAAAAATTTTTCTTCTGAAATTTGTTGTGTTCGAAAAAAAAATATGTTCAGTAAGAACGTATGGCAACGGATAAATGAAAATACATAAAAGTCGAGGCAACTTACTAATAAGTATACGTATACCCAGTTTGACGAAATTCGGAAAAATAATACCTGAGATATGTCATAATGCTAATAATATAAAAACGGCCGCCATTATGAAAATAGATATACACACAAGATGAATCAAATACACAAAAGTCAAGTCAGCTTTGCATGCAGTATACGTGTACTAAGTTTGATGAAGACCGTTAAAATATTTCCTCAGATATGCCACATTATGCAAAAAATATAAAAATGGTCTTTCTTCTGAAGATAATGCGTAATAAATGTACAAAAGTAAAGTCCGCTTAATAACTAGTATATGAATACGAATTTTAGTGATATTCGGGGGAAAATATTTCTTGAGATATGTAATATTATGCCTAAAAATAAAAATGACCGCCAATACGAAAACATCAATGAAAGGCGATCGAAATTACGCAAAAGTCAAGTTAGCTTTGTATGTAGTACACTGTACCTTTAGAAATAGAATGCTCAACTGCGCTGTCTTAGTCCGTATCCTTGGACAACAGTACACTGATTTACGCACATAACCCTATGATTTTACAGCATTGCCGGAATCACCCGTGTACTAAGATAACGTGTCGTCAAGACTGGAAATTTACTAATTAGAACTTTTGTCCAATGCTATGTCGTATACCCCAAGATGATTATGGCATAGGAAGGTTTTTTTTTGTTTACAAAAAAATATATATTTTCTCTGCACAAACGCGACCATGGAGTATGTTAATATGACTGACCGCTAGTCGGTATTTACGTATCGTCGACAGCGAGGTCATTAGAGACAATAGCACACAAGTTTACACTTGCATGAACAGGAAAATGAATTGGACATGACTAGAGACGTGCGAAATTCGCGTTACTTTTTGCCACGATGCTAGAATCCAAATGGTTATACGTTCGTCCAACTTCCCCCATAAGAAAAAAATGCCGTGGTCTACCGGATAAAATGCATCTGTCAAATAATTAAAAGTTCCATGTTTGAGTGACCAGCCTGCTGTAAAGCGGTCATACACTTAACGGACATCACATAGAGACTACGGCCAGTGTAATCTCGTACTGTAATTGTGTATAGAACGTTTATCTAAAACATACAGACAGACTTTAACAGGTTATTCCTGAGGCGAAAATAGAAAGTTTGATATAGGGAACCCATGGTCCAGGACGCTTCCAAAGTTTCAGAAAAAAATACAAATTATTGTGATATTTTGAAAACGGCTTGCTTGACAGAAACAGATGTCTGGTTACAAATAAGTGTTACCGAAATCAATAATAACGTAAGAGATTTGTACATTTAATACGCCTCAGTCATGTTTAAATGGGGTGGCACCACACTTATTAAAATTAAAAAAAAAAAAAAAAAAACACGTACATGACAGTAAAAATGTGCTATTTGTGACTAATTATAATAAAACGGCGGTAAAATTAGAAAAATAAATGTATCTTCCAAAAACTGTCTAAATCTCGTCCTTTAAGGGTAATTATTAAATGTCCGATTTCACAGAGAACTACTGTTGCCTACCAAGTATGCAACCAGGAATGACTGATTACGTGCTGCGCTATAGTGGAATGCGTCCTGCAACTTTGTGTGTGTCAAAACATTGGTGAGTTTCAGTTAACGAGAAATAAAATAAGAAAATTAGTGCACTTGTGTGCACTTCCAATGTCATTTCGCACTATCATAAAAAATTCTACAAGTGTTCAAATTGGTGGCCGCCCATTTAATTACAACACTTGAGTCAGCGTATCAAAGACTGGCGTACTTGTTACAAAACACCTGGTGTATCTTGAATTTTGTCGCAGACGACCATTATCCTAGCTAGCAGATCTTCCTCCTACTCGATGGGGGTATCGTACAGCAGAGCTTTGATGAACACCCACAGGAAAATGTCAAGTGGATTAAGGTCTGCAGATCGTACTGGCCACGCAATAGGCCCGCATATTCCAATAAACTGAACTGCAAATGCCGTGTTAAGGTGATTACTTACATCTCGTGTGTAATGTGGAGGGGCACCGTCGGGTTGAAACCACATACGTTGCCGAACCGCAAGAGGCACATGCTCGGGGAACTCTGACAATATTAATTGCAGGAATTGGCAGTACATGTGTCCATTCAACTGAGGGGTCATTAAGTAGGGCCCGATGAGATGGCCGCCGACAATACCCACTTAGATGTTCACAGAGAATCGTTGCTGGTTCACTATGGCAGGTGCATGAGGATTGTTATCGTTCCAAATGTGACTGTTCCTGCTATTAAAGTAACCTTCACGGGTAAATATAACTTCATCAGTAAACAATACGATGGACGTAAAGTCTGGATATCCTGTGCACTGACACAACAACCACTGCGAAAACGCATATCGAGGAGCGAAATCTGCTGGTGACAATGCCTGGACCTTTCGCACATGGTAGGCATGCAGCAGGTGCTCGTGTACAACACGCCATACAGTTTGTGACACGCCCACTCCGTGCGCAATGGCGCGAGTGTTTGTTGACCGGTTTTCCTCCACAAGGTTGTGAACTTCTTCATCCACATTTGGTGTACGTACATTACTTGGTTGACCAGAGCCACCTCGCACTTTAAACGTTCCTGTTTCACGCAGTCTCTGGGTGACAGTGCTGAATGTCTCGTGATGAGGTTGCCTCCGCGCAGGGAATCTCTCATGATACAATCGTGCAGCAGCGCGTGCATTACCTTTAATTTCACCGTACAGCAGAACCATGTCTGTCATTTCGGCGTTGGTGTACGGTGTCATGTCGACTTATAGCACGCTGAAGGCAAAACGGTGAAGTGTGCGTTTGTAGTCTACTACTAACAGTCCTCTCCCATGTTCGGGAAGGAGAACTACACTACCGAAAGTGGGAGGTGGGTTTTGGGGGAGGGGGAACCATGACGCACACCAATGTTATGAGTAGAGACATGAACTTTTCGCGAAAATAAATTTGCCTCACTTTGTGTTAGTGACTTGTGTGCACGTTTGCAGACTTGCTTCACGGTCAGAGATTGGATGTTTTGACATTCGTGTGTCATGGGGTTTTACACGTAAATCACTTACGTGTGGTGTTACAGTAACCTTATTGTGATTGGTACAGTCGAATGAGAAACGTCACAGTTCAAAGGCACGCTGCCAATATCTATGAAGCAGAACTAAAGACGTGCACATAAGGCACTGGAACAAAGTGGGGCAAAATTCTTTTCGCGAAAAGTTCATGTCTCTAGTTATTAGCAACCACACTACACAATGCAACCTAACCTAAGATTCCTCGTTGCCACGAACCAAGTGCCCACACGCAACACTGGTGTGGCAAGCAGTCAGTCATTCTTGGTTGCATACTTGGTAGCCAATAGCAGTTCTCTGTGAAATCTAACCTTTAATGAATAACTTTAAAGGACGAGATTTAGACAGTTTTTGCAAGTGACATTTCTTTTTATAAATTTTCCGACGTTTTATTATTTTTGGCCACAAATAGCACATTTTTACTGTCGCGTACTTTTTTTTTTTTTTTTTTTTTTTCAAAAATTTGTTTGTTGACACTCAATTTAAACATGACTGAGGTGTGTTAAATGTTCAAATCCCTCACGTTATTATTGATTTCGGTGACACTTATTGGTAACCAGAAATCTGTTTATGTTAAGCAAGCCGTTTTCAAAACATCACAATAATATGTAATTTTTCTCAAACTTTGGAAGCGACTACAGCCCTCCCTATTTGACCTGGACCATGTGTTCCCTGTATCAAACATTCTATTTCCGCCTCAGGAATAACCTGTTAAAACTTGTCGGTATGTTTTAGATACACATTGTATATAGGACTGCTCAGTTTAGTCTATTACGAAATAATAACTCAAATTTTTCAGGTACCTAGACGTGACCTATTTGAGGAAGCATCTGAGTATTCACCTGAAGCGATTTTGGAAAAATGTGTTTTTTTAAGGGATGACTGAAATGTTTAATATCTGATAATTAATCATTTCTTCCCATTTTTCATGTCCGAACATAACAAATTAATTTTTACACTGACATGATTTGTATCAGTGTTTGCTTGTTACCAGCTGTGAAAGCTTTTAGAAATCATACATTTTTATAATATTTTGCGTTAAGAAGTAGTTTACTTTGCATACAGGAGACGGAAACCAATCACAAGTCCAATAAAAAACTTACAAGTTGTCAACTGTTTGACACGTGCTAATACCGACATTGCAGTAGGAAGGTAGCAGACACGTCGCTCACTGCGTGATACGCGAGTTCTTTCTGAAAGTTGCGAGCGGGCCTAGACGGAAGACTTATAAATATTGCAACGCAGCGCGGCGAAAGCGCGCGAATAAAGAAAAAAGCAACAACGTTAAAGTTATATGAAGCAGGTTTTCTGACAGGAGAATCGAGTGAAGGGAACTCGCGTCACTCACTGTACGACGTCACAGGATAGAATATCGTATCAGATACACGGATACCATTCACAGACGTATTCATGTCTCTCACACGTAGGGTGAGTGGAGAAGATTGCACGAAGGCGGCGGGAAAAATCTCGCAGAACGCACGGCTGTGAAGTGCTCACGGAAGGTTTTCCACGGATAAGAAACACCCATGCGTTTTCTGTCTAGGTTTCAGTTCCATGGCCACAGAATAGGAAGGCATATAGACGAGAAATGTCATGGCGGCATCTTTAATGTAAGCGTACCAAGTCGGTCATTGAAACTGCTTTATCTCTCATAGTTTTCGCGCAATGGCTTGTTAAATTCATATTTTGCATGTTTCCGTTTTAAGGAGTATACTAAAAACAACTGATATAACAAACAGAATAAATTCCCAATGTATAAAGACATCGCAGGCTACAGTGTCGTGCTCATAAAAATAAAGAATAAAAATTATTTGAATTAAAAAATGCTGAAACTGAAAATAAAAATTTTAAAAATTAATAATTTTTGAAAAATACAAATAATTTTTATTCTTTATTTGTATTTGCATAATATTGTAGCCTGTTATGTCTTTATCCACTGTGAATTTTTTTTAATTTGGTGTATCTGTTGGATTTAGTGTAGTTCTTAAAAGGAAAACATGCAAAATATAACTTTAACGAGCCATTACGGAAAAACTATGAGAGATAAAAAAATTTCATTAGGGCCAAATTTAGACACATTTTGTGTCTAAATAAGAAAAAAAATATCTGATACAAATAAAAAATAATTAAAATGGTGATGAAAATTACGTTAGACCGCGCCATTAAAGCATGTTTTCTAGCCCCCGTAAATGACAGTTTTTTCGGGGTTTGTTTTTGGTAAGTAAAGCTTGGCGCAGAATCTTTAAAGAAGTATAAGTGCATACAATATACATTTATCTTTATTAATACCTCGTAAAATGATATGGTCACTACTGAATGTGTTATACAGGTGAGTTGTCGGCGAGAAGACAGCACGCCAGATAGGTGACATGTGCCTAGAGGCTAGGATGAGGTGTGATGCCCTTGTTGTCTCGTCCTTACCGCTTCCGCACTTCTAAACGTCGAACGCGCAAAATACGTTCACCCACGTCTACCACTACACTGAACATTTTTCTCATATGACAGTAATATGTAGTTGAGCAAACTTAATATTTCCTTATCTGAGGGGAATACGAAACACTACTCATTTGATTTTGTTGACTCAACAAAGTGCGTAGCTTAATTGACAACGTGCTAACGCCAGTTAATGAAATACATGGTAAATGGGATTATTTTATTTCCAAATACACTAATTTAGCGTACGTTTAGTTAGTCAAATCAAACCTTTGTGTTGTGCTCACCGAGATTCCTGCGACAATTTAATATTATTTGTATGATTATGTAGTAATGTTCCATTCAGCTGCAAACAATTCCGATGACACCATTTATACAGGAAACGAAACATAAACATGTAACAATTTTGAAAAATACGTATCTACGTAGAGGTCATGCATGTAACGAGGCTTACACCAATAAGAAGGCGCCAGGTATTGATACTCAGTTTGGACGTCCATCTTCAATCACGTTGAGCAATTTTTTTTTACTATGAACAAAGTTACTAACACCCAAGCAAATATTTTGTTTAGTCAACAAGGGTGTTACACTTTTGGGCAACCAAAATAAGAGCAACGGAGTAATCTCATTTTAGTAGTATAGATATATCATTGTTACTATATAACGATGTTATTTGGTAGCACTCTAAAACACCTAATTTGCTAAAAAAATTTCATTCAGGCAAATAATAATAATTAAAATGTAAAACCATTACAATTTCAATTTTTTGCCCAAATTTTGTTTGTAGCAAATCGCATAGGTGAGATATTTTGTGTTGCTGAATATTATACTTTAGTAGTAATAGTCTACTTGTTGTAAAGTTATTTGTAGAGTAAAACATTACGTTGAAAAACTTTTAAGTCAACATTCACTAACACTAAGTAGACAAGGTATAGTCCGTCTCATGCAAGAATTCCATTTTTTGATGCATAGAAAAATTTTCGTTTCGCCGAAAACCTGTTAATTAACATATTTGGTTGGTGTTAATTTGAAGCAAAAGTATGCAGAGGAAATAATTTAAGCTGTATAAAATGTTTATAGTCTGTCTTTGTTGAAATTATCACACTTTAAAATAAAGTAAATACAATTTATAGCTTTTCACTGGCAATCAGAATAAAGTGTCATGTTATTAAAACAAATTAATTTTCGTTTTGTTTTTCTTTTCAAACGAGTAGATTGTACTTTTGCCTATGCGTTGGTGAGCCAAACTCAAAAATGCAATTTTTTTATGTTGTTTTCCTTTTGAACTGGACCATCGATATCTTCATATAAACGAATGGGGAGCCTACCCGAGGACCAAGGGTATCACACTCCGAAACGCAGACTCCGGAGGATGGCATGAGATGAGGCACTACAATGGAGAGACACCGGAACGAGAAGGGCGAGGGAAATAAGAGATCCCTGAGAAAATCCACTGATCACCGACATCGTCTGGCGCAATTCCTACATACGGGCCGCGGTGGTCGAGGGGTCAGACCTCTGGACTCCCATCAAGGCGATCCGGGTTCGTTTCCCGGCGGGGTTGGTCCCCGGATTTTCGCATGTGGGAATCGTGCCGGACGATGCCGTTGGTCGGCGGGTTTTCTCGGGGACCTCCCGTTCTCCCTGCCCATTTATTCCGGCGCTGCTCCATACTCACCTCATGCCACCCTTCACCAGCGCTGAAGACCTCGCTGATAAGCGCTGACCAAAATCTCTCACTCACAAGTCCTACCGAGCCGAAGAACAAACCCGGATCGCCTTGGTGGGAGGAAAATGGTCGTATCACTCGGTCGCCGCGACCCCAAATCCGACAGTGACCACACTGAATTTAACCGCTGTCAGTTTCCTAAAATACACGCGTAATAACAATTCTTCAACCCTATTTGTAAACAGTCAGCATGAAGGAACGCGGGTATGTTCTTCTATAAACTCGTTTTCTTGACACTGCACCATGTTATGCGGCACCATTACGACCATGCTGCCCCTTTCTACGTATTTACGATAATTATTTTTTAGCCTAAACAAGAGCAGCTATTATAAATATGTTTCGCAATTTCGTTTATGAAGGATTCTACAATGTACGCAAATTTTCTGAATGTGGCTACACTGTAAAAAGTTATCTCCGTCGGTTTACGGAATTTCCGGTGTAAATTTCTTCAGATACCTCCATGAATTTACCGAAAATTAGTTCTTAAGACAACGGAAGTTTCAGTAAAAAAGTTTTATCACACGGAACTGAGCCACACCTACAGCCGTACTTTTCTTTCGGTGTTCTTAAAGTGCACAACAGTCAACACATATCTGTACAGTAATTTTTCAGATGCATGTCGTATGTGTTATTTGCGAAGGTCATACTCCCCTGTTTACACTGTTTTCGGAATGATTACTTTTTAAGCTTAATAGATAGCAATTATTAAAAAATCTATGTGACAGTTTTGGACAATATATCTAATTTTTCGAAGACAAAAATGAATCGGTTTTGAAACATAACCAACAAAAATTTTGTTATTTACATAACTAAACTGTTAAAAATTTCCGTGAATTTACGGGCAATTTTACGGAAACATCTGTTTAATTAACGGAAACATTATTTTGTAACACAGTTATATATATTTATGTTTCATTAATAAAACAAATGTAAAACTGCGAGAAGAAAATAAGTAAATAACCGAACGCATTATTGTGCCTGCATCCTAAAGAAGTTACATAAATATGCGAGTTTTCATAAGTGGAGCGAGTTGCCTTCCGTAAATTAACGGACACTTCTGGAGAATTTTTTACCAGCACTTCTCCGTTAAAACAACGAAAATTATTTTTAACAGTGCCACCTCATGTTTGTGAGAGTTTTTAACTACTGTTGTTTAGTACTCCATTGTAACATACTAAAAATTCCACTAGTATTCGGTACCACTTGAAATACTTTCATGTACACTGTTATAAATTTTAACGGAAATGTACCGTTAATAAACGGAAAGTGTCCGTAAAAGTAAATTACGGAAATGTATATAGTAAAGTATACATTACGGAATCATACGTAATATGTCCATAAGTCTGCTGCGGACAATTGCACGGAAAAATTGAAAATTTATGGGTTAGACAGATGTAAATAATACGGACATATTTTTATAATATCACCAGTAAATCTGATATTATAAAGCGCTCTACATGTAGCTTCGAGCGCTCTACATGTAGCTCCGAGCGCTCTACATGTGGCTCCGAGCGCTCTACATGTGGCTCCGAGCGCTCTACATGAAGCTCCGAGCGCTCTACATGTAGCTCCGAGCGCTCTACATGTAGCTCCGAGCGCTCTACATGTAGCTCCGAGCGCTCTACATGTAGCTCCGAGCACTCTACATGTAGCTCCGAGCGCTCTACATGTAGCTCCGAGCGCTCTACATGTAGCTCCGAGCGCTCTACATG
>PNEQ01021648.1:0-22282 GCA_003012365.1 Medauroidea extradentata | reverse complement strand
CTCTACATGTAGCTCCGAGCGCTCTACTTGTAGCTCCGAGCGCTCCACATGAAGTTCCGAGCGCTCCACATGTAGCTCCGAGCGCTCCACATGTAGCTCCGAGCGCTCCACATGTAGCTCCGAGCGCTCCACATGTAGCTCCGAGCGCTCCACATGTAGCTCCGAGCGCTCCACATGTAGCTCCGAGCGCTCTACATGTAGGTCCGAGCGCTCTACATGTAGCTTCGAGCGCTCTACACGTAGCTCCGAGCGCTCTACACGTAGCTCCGAGCGCTCTACACGTAGCTCCTAGCGCTCTACACGTAGCTCCGAGCGCTCTACACGTAGCTCCGAGCGCTCTACATGTAGCTCCGAGCACTCTACATGTAGCTCCGAGCGCTCTACATGTAGCTCCGAGCGCTCCACATGTAGCTCCGAGCGCTCTACATGTAGCTCCGAGCGCTCCACATGTAGCTCCGAGCGCTCCACATGTAGCTCCGAGCGCTCCACATGTAGCTCCGAGCGCTCCACATGTAGCTCCGAGCGCTCCACATGTAGCTCCGAGCGCTCCACATGTAGCTCCGAGCGCTCTACATGTAGCTCCGAGCGCTCTACATGTAGCTCCGAGCGCTCCACATGTAGCTCCGAGCGCTCCACATGTAGCTCCGAGCGCTCTACATGTAGCTCCGAGCGCTCCACATGTAGCTCCGAGCGCTCCACATGTAGCTCCGAGCGCTCCACATGTAGCTCCGAGCGCTCCACATGTAGCTCCGAGCGCTCTAAATGTAGCTCCGTGCACTCAACACGTAGTCCGAGCATCATCCACTCGGCCGCGTTAAGGGTAATGGAGCGTCGAAGTAGTGAATTTTTACTATTTCAGTAAAAAAAAAATTCTCACTTATCATCAAAAATCAAGGGTCAATAAGATTATACTAATGTGTGCCTCCCTTCATTATGTAAGAATGTACACAAAAGTATCATCTAGGAATTGTCAAGCCTTGATTTTCGGTAATAAGAGAGAGAAAATTTTAAATTCACTTCTTTGGCACTTTATCCTCCTTGAAGACTACTATAATTCTAACTCTCTTGCCGACACGGAGTTTAGTGCTTTGATCTGTCATTTCCACTGCTTTTTCTTTAGTAGTATATATATATATATATATATATATATATATATATATATATATATATATATATAAATCAGATTTACTGTATCGTTGACACCTAATTATACAGTTTTGACTTATAAGTTAATTTAAATTTTCCTTTAATTAAATTATAAGCTAATTAGTAGTCCGCCTGCGGGATTACCGACGTGTAATACTTCCAATATGCAAGGTTATACTGGCAGTATTAATTAAATTTAAAAAAAACCTAATACTCATGACGGCGCCCGCCTACTGGCCGTGTGTTTGTGTGAGTGAGGCACGGCGCCAAGGGCGATGTTGACCAGCTCATCTGGTGCGGTATCACCTCTAGCTTAAGAAGCTGAAACGGCGTGCAGTGGACTTGCCTGACTGACACTTTCAATGATGACCCCCACATTTTTATTGGTGATAAGTTATTAGTTAAGTTCATTCCATGTTTATATAGTTGTTTCACACGAATCCTCACGTAAGTAGTTTTTAAGATATGACATGTTGAAAATGATGATTTTAGCCATTTCGAGAGGCTCCGAAATAATTTATCTAATTGACGCGCTGCTTTCAAACTACATTTCCATCATAGATTAAAGTTTACTTTCTTTTCGTACATTGACACAATAAGAATATGAGGCACGTATTTTAAGCATGTGGTAGGTGGCGCCATTAAAAAAATATATACATTGTAGCACATTACGTATTTGTAGATTGCAGAATGTAACTGCTCCTAATAAATTATTTCTCAATGCTCGTACATGAGTTTTCGGTAGTCTGTCATCACTGACTTACAAACTAAGCTTTCCACGCAGTATTTTATTTATTTTATCCAGTACAAAAAATATACTATATTTAACTTTTATATTAGCGTCTTTCTGAAGGGGGAAAAAATCTTGATATGTAAGAATCGTTAGGTACGTGTTAATGACTAAACGAAAACAAACTTTACGCATTTGAGCAACTTTATGTGTTGAATTTCGAAAAGTCTTAAAGTACGTATTAGGTACTTGTAGTATGTACAAATATACAATTGAATTGAAAATCTTGATGATAACATTTTTGGTCAGCTAAATAGATGATTTAGTTAAAAATACGTTTCGTCCGTTCACAGCACTGAGAGATCGAATTTAAAAAAATTCTGAAATTTGTTTACGTATACTTACGTAACATTAACCCTGAAGAGATGTAAAGTATATATCTTAAGGGGTTCGATATATATCGAATATTTATCAATAACACATTCCAAGTCTTTAACTTCTGTTAGTGGTCGAATTAAAAAAAAACGTATCCTTGTATCACATTCTAGACTTTTCATAGGTGTCTCGTTGGAGTGAAAATCACGATGACAGTCCTTTGGATTCGAGATGTATCGACGGTTCGCTGAAAACAATTTTCACCCTTTTACACCACCTTTCACATCCGAAGGTGTTGAATTTCAAAAGTTCAAGAAAATACCGTACAATTATTTAAATAAACGCCATTCTTAAGAAAAAAAGTTACATTTCGCTGGTTCGAATTTCAATGAATCGAAAGCACAATTCACCTTTTTCAAACCTCTTTGCCGTCGAATTTGGAAAAATCCTCAAATGAATTTCGCGTATTTATGTAAGCATTATCGTAATGCGAAGAGCTCTTCGATATCTCGACTGGTACGATATATATAAAGGAATAATAAAAACACATTTCATGTCAATTTACCCCACAAAGGACCGAATTTCGAAAAAATTTGAAATTTCATTTTAGACATCTACCATCCTATCTGAATGAAGTGAAAATCACGCCGACAGCCCATTGGCTTCGATCTATGTATGATTTATAAAAACATTAATTTACCTCCTTTTCATTCCTTAGGTGTAGAATTTCAATGGATCATTAAAATCCTTTTGGGGCATTTTTGTAATAATAATTTTGAAGTGAAAGTTAACTTTATATGTCGAAGAGTTTGCTAGATATCGAGGAATAATCTAAAACATACGTTACGTCTTTTCATCCCCTTAGGCATGGAATTTAAAAAATTCTAACATTACTGTATAATAATTTTACTGAGAGCCCCAATTAAGTAAAAATCACGACGATATTCCGTCACGTTTGAGCTGTATAGAAGGTTATTCGAAAACACCTTACACAATTTTTCATGCCCTTAAGAAAATTAATTTCGAAAAACAATGAAATTGCTTTTCAAGTATTTAAGTACGAATCATTATTATTAACCTACAATCAAATATATATCTAAACTAGCAGTCCCCCGTGGCTTTGCTCGCGAGTATTATTCGTAACTGATAATATTTACTTTTATTTAAAAACCTCTTTGTACACAAGATTGGTACTTCAGTCACCAAGTGTTAGAATGTCCAAGCGGCTAGTTGAACTAATTCTGCAGCAGGATAAGTATAGCTATAGCTGTCCACGCGAAAAGCAGTCTTCATTTTGTCCCTGCCACTAACAGCGACTTCGCCTGGGCCTTATTTATAGCCCTGCCACAGAGGAGAAAACTTTACCCGAATATAAAAACTTCTGATGCATTTCTGTGAAGTACTAACAGTTATTTTCTGCCCGACATAGTGGTCAGACCACACAATCAGTTTTTGCTCCACACCTTCTTCAAGCACATTGTAATTGCTTGTCGTAAACTCGAGAAAAATAAGAAGTAATTTCGGCTGAACCTCTCTGTACGATAGACTCATTCCACAAATTCACCCTGATGTTTCCTATGCCAACGTCAGTAACAGTGAAATTAAAAGACGACATCTGTATCTGATAGAATAATATTGAATGGGTCACTGTAGGACTGAGTAAAACTAGTTGAAGGTCAATATTTATAACTTGTACATTAGTGTTCACTTTCGCTATTTCTGTATCATGTTCCAGCGCTTTGTATGCTTGGTCAGCTTTTGCATGATGCAGCTGACTCTCAAGTTTAATTTTATCCAGTTCCTATTCGTCAGAGGCAGCGGTAATCTGGGTAAACAACAAATAACACTGTCTGCTGGTATCCGAGCTACAAATATCTTTTAAACACACTTTGAAAACACTACCTGCTCATTGATATCTCAGGAAACTTGTCAGTAAACATCCGATACATTTTACTGAAATTGATTTCGGGGCTAATACGTTCTGTCGTTGATTTATTTATGCTGTAATGGCTCATCTGTCTTGGGAAACTCGAAATGTGTTCGCGAATACGAATCCTGTCGTCTTCTGAAATGACATGCGGTCTACTGGATTGTCTGCCACGACCAGACTTTAGGGGTGGTAATTCCATATTTTAATTTACGTTAAAGAGTCCGTATTCGTCGCTGGGCGATGGCGAATATGTCAAACTAAGTTTTCTGACACACTTTCTTTTACTGGACTCTGTATGTAAAAGTAGCTAGCTTCCGGGAAGTTGTGTGTGTCTTGCCATTCTTTCGTCTGGCTGGCTCACTCATTTCCATGGATTTTGTCAGGTACAAGATACACTTCATTTCCAGGTTGATGGCTTTTGAACCTTGTTTGAAACACTCGTCAGCGTTTCATACACGACCCTGAAATATAATATCAATGAATGTTACTACCGTAATTTAAGCAATAGTAGTGATTTTTATTTTTACTATACATATTCATATTTATATATAATCGTGTATATATGTAAGTACAGTAAAATCACATTTAAACATTTTCATTAGTGACCAGAGAAAAAAACAAACAAGAAGCAAATTTATATACAAAAACTTCGATAAACAATTTTTCTTATTGAAAACAGAGTAGTCTTTCTAACTTAAACAGCTCACTTAAAACATCGATACATTTTATAAAGCAAGTACAAACGAATATTAAACTGAAGTTCTATGCAGTACTCAATAACGTAGTTAGTATTTACATAGCATGAAGTGTAGTGTAAGTTACAGCACATTGAATATTGATTGTACCTGCCGGCTGGGCGCACGCTTGGAACAAGTGGTGTCATCAGTGTTGAGTTAAGCACGGGACTGTGAAGTGCGTGTGCTGTGCTTGCGCTTCCTTTGCAATCTTTCCTTGAAAAGCAACGGAGATTTTCAAAACGTTAACAGAAAAGGAAACTATTAGGTTGCAGAAATGACCTGGTGACCCCGCACTAAGGTAATTGCCACAATTGTATCACTACAAAAGTAAAGAAACAGAAAGCCTGCTGTAAGTTACAGGCCTGCTTCTACGAGGCAAGTACGCAGCGACCTCGGTATAAAACATACAACTTTAACGCCTTGTTGATGCAGCCCTCTATACAAACCATACGGCCTGAACACCTTGCTGATGCAGCCCTGTGTACAATCACACAACATTATTACACTTGCCTGTGAAGAGTGCTATTCCACAGGGACTAGTTTGCCTTTCCGTGTTTTGTGTTGTAATCCAGCATCACGAAGCTTATTCCTCTTTACATATTTCCACTAATCAATGTTTCTTTTCCGTGTACACGCATTATTATTACGTTTTACAGCACTTGTTGTAAATTTGACTACGCCACAATCAGCCATGCTTGTAACATACATCGTTGTTCCGCCAGAGAGTCGCATGAAGTACGCTTGTTCCAACCCTGTTCAGTGCTGCCTTTGGGCGGGTAATAGGCAAACTAGAATCGCAGGTTATACAGACTGTTGCACACAGCGTTAATCCACACATTTCTGTATTACTGACAGAATGTGCTATAGTGCGTTATTCGTGCACATTCTTAAGATTGTAAAGAGTTAATATTTACGGCACAGGATGTAGAATAACAATGCTTTTTGTAAGACTGTTTGAAAGCAGAAACATATTTTATACATAACTTACAACTCGCACTTGGTTTGTTTATGCAGAACACCGTCCAATTATACCTCTTGCTTCACTCATGGTTAGACATGATGGTATATCGAGAAAATATTTTGTGCCAACATTCCCTTGAAAAAAAATTGTAGTTTATTGTGACATATATGATTCGGGGATATACTTCTGACACTACGTAGTTGCCTGCAGACCTATAACAGGCATCAAACATTACAACATCGTGTTTCTCGTTGGCTCAGTATAATAGGGTAACAGCTACAAATACAAGCCAAAACCAGTAATCTTCTGGTAAGCGGAATGTCTGTTGAAATTCAGCAAACAGTCAAGTTTTCCCGCGATAATCCATCATCTCTACTCACGGTGAGTAACTAACTACATAAATTCAAGTACATAGTTAGTGACGTGGTAGGTTCAAGTGACGTTTAGGTGCTAGGAATTTGTATTCCTGTTTAATCAGTTGGTAATATTGTGTGACTATAAGTGCTTCCGGAAGATGGCGGCTGTTAATCAGCATTTGGTTTGTAAGTGGCTTTAAATAACATTATTGTGTTCAGAGAGTCTGTGTTTCGAGAGACTGTGTTTTTATTTAAATTATATAAACATCTACTAATTGGAATTCCTTTTGGCATTTATAAAATTAAAGACGTTCCTTAAGGGATGATTCGAATGAAGTGTATTGGATTTGTGTGATGATAGGTTGTAAAAAGTAAGTCGGAGGTAGATTTTATGTTCGTTTATAAAGTTCATAGTGGAAGTAATGCTACTATGAAATCAGACTTGAAAATATCATATCGTTAAATAAACAAAATACACTTGATCTTTCATTGCTTCTACGCTGTTCAGAGGTTCGTTGTTTAACATCACGTAGTCATTTATTTTATTAGAAAATACTTCATTATGGAAGCTGTTTTGAGGGTAGCATTACCTCTAATTCACTTTACGAACAAATTTAAAAAAGAAAAAAATAATTTTCATCTTAATTTCTTACTAGCTATCACCACCCAAAATATCTCTTTCTGTCTGGAATAATCAGGTATCATACAAATTGTACTAGATAAATTATTTTTAAATAAAATTGATATTTTGTTTGTTCAACGGTTTTCAATACTGTGTTATACATACAACCATATGGTTTGTACCTACAACTGAGAGAGCTTTTCGACGTGAAAATATAATTTGTTGGTTTAGGCAAACCTTCTACGACAAGTTCAACCTTTTAGAAACGCAACTGTTGGAAAAATGGCATTGTAAAATATTACATTCGGTACTGTACAATTATTTGAAATAAAACAACCAATGTCTGTACAATTTATCAAAATATATATTGATGAAACGTTTTATTTACAGCGCGTTACATAAAGTCGAGTTGCTTGCCAGGCTTCGCAAGCGCATTATCATAGGAGGGGTTGAGACTCATAGTGATGCAAGTCACAATTATTTAGACCATGTTGGCATGGGATATTTTCTAATGCCGTATGTACAAGTTTGATGTAGCTTGACGTCTGCTATTTGTCTGTGTGAGAAGCAATTTCCCATTTAACGAGCACAGTTATTAGTCTAACGTTTTTATTCCAGTTGTTGGCTTAAAACAAAGCCTCAGAGTTCAACTTTAATTCACAAAAATTAACTTTCAATGTTAACTGTTTCGCAAAGTGAAAAACCTTTGTTAAATGATAATGTCTGTAGAATGTACGCGACTGTAAAGTTCTCTCAACATCCCGTCTCTAATGACCTCGCTGTCGACGAGACGCTAAGCTCTAATTGCCTACCTTTCATCCTCTCTACCGTGTAAATATAATTAAGGACCATAAAATTAGACTCGTGGTTCCATGTTACCCGGATATTGCAGGTTACGTGAACTGTCCAAATACTTCGCGTGTTCCATAAAATAACAAACATTAATTTATTTAAAATGACTTATTTTTACGTGCGGCGAATTTAAGGCAGAATTGCCTTGTCTACCACTTAACAACAGTTGCTAAAGTAGGAAAAATAAGTTTTACAATAAAAAAGGAAAATTTTGTAAAAATTACAAAACGTTGAATACACTGCCAATTAAAATTACTGAAAAATAAAGCCAAAATAATGTTGAAAATACAACGCAGAAGCCATTCACCCTAAACCGTACACACATTCATACCGATATGTACAACTGACATCATCCACTGTTCACACTGCATTATCAAAATCAGTTTTCATTATTAGAAATGATGGTATACCGTGAAAATGTTTTGTTTCAACATATCCTTGAAAACATTGTTGTTTCAGCGATATGTATGATTGGGTGTTATACGTCTGACATAATGTAGTTGTCTGCAGACCAATAATAGCCATCAAATATTATAACATGGGGATTATTATTGGCATAGTCAAATAGGGAATCATCTCTACGCACAAGCAAAAGCCAGTCAAATTTAATAAACTGAATGTATGTTGAAATGCAGCAAACAGTCAAGTTTTCCCACGATAAACCATCATCACTATTCATAATATACGAAAGAGATCTTTTAAATGAGGAATGTGACAACTTAAAATGTGTTACTAATTTGTATGACGTACATATAGATATAAAGGCTGCAATAAACCGTTCACGTATGTAATTATGAGAGAAGTACGAATTTGGCGTTACTTGGCGAACAGACTATAATTCGCTGGCCTATACCCAGCCGAACACTCATTGTTACGTTATAGGCTCCAGGATTTCGTATATTTGTATGTCCGTATTACACGATAGTGAACATTTTACAATTGACCTTGTGTCATTTGTTGTAAAAGCCCTTCACACACGCCACACAAACAGCTATCGATCGATACCTGAAAAATTCGTCTTTTTATTTCAGGTGCAAGCTAGAATTTCAGCAACTATAGGTTTGTATCACGTTCACTATTGGCCGTTGACTTACTCGACACTTCCTGGAAGTAGCTGAGCGAATAGTAAAACTGTAATTGAATACAGGCCCATTTCACTGTCAGCGAGCAGCTAATAAACAGCTGCTATCACAGTCAGTACACTAATATTCTTGGAGGCTAACCTACATGTCAGTGAACCTGCCAATTTTCCTGGCCTCTAGCTATCAAAAAACATAAGTAGGACTAGGAAAAATTAGCGTGTTCAATGATCTGTATGATAGAATCCAATGTCCTATGCCTAATCAAGCTCCATATTTTCGTTCATTGTCTGCTGTATAAATGAGTAGCAGGTAATGGACAAATAGTAGGGTTTCGGTATACACAGGATAATGGATTCTAGTATGTTGGTCGTTGAATTCGCGAAATATTCTTAGCCCTAACAGTCAGTATAGGCACACAGTAACTTGGAGTCACAAACAATAACGCCAAATTTGTCAGATCTTTAGTTATTATTTAATGTAATTATTGGAGAAAAAGATAAAATAAAACAAATAGCTGCCACAGTCTCCTGCATTTCATTCAAAGGTTTCTGAACTATGTTAAGTGACGATGACTGCCGCAGTGGCTACGGAGCTCGCCTCCCACTAAGGCAATTTAAGTGCGATTCCCAGCAACGTTGACCCGGGTTTTCGAACGTGAGAATTGTGCCGAACGATGACGTTGTTCGACTATTTATTTCGGGGATCACCGGTTTTCCCCATGCATCTGTTTCTTCTCCACCACTTCATTCCTGTGCTACTTTATACTCACCACACGTCAACTCTTATCAGCGTTAAAGACCTAGCTAGTCAGCGCTGAACATAATCTCTTCGCCCCTTTACATTTTTCACAGTCTGCGTTTAACAAAACGATGATCTTATTTTTCTAAAATTGTCCCACCTTACATTACGTTAGCCGAAAGGTGGCTAGGAAGGAAACAGTAATACTTTAATTCATGTTCCTTAAATGTGGCGTGCTGTTATGTAAATTATACATTTTACTGCCGACGCAACGAACAATTTAATATGGCACGGGTGTTGCTATCTATTGACGCAGGTACAGTAGTACAATATCAGTGCTGCTATATGTTGTGAGTGCAGTACACTAACTTTCTAGTAAAGACAAATGCGTAAGAGAAGAATTGTATTGATGTCAAAACATTTTTTGGAATTTTTAAACGAAAAAAAATACGAAATATTAAATTGATGTTATAAAGTTTATTTGGAATTTTTTAAAGGAGCAAATATTATATATACAGGTGGAAAGTTAATCGCGAAAAAGCTCACGGGTTTATGTAGCCAGACCTAATTCAAGAATAACGAGCACATGAACCACGCCTCTATTGTCAATAGTATGGGCGTAACACCATCTCGAAAGTTGTGTTAATGAACATGTTAAGTGACTATAATTCAACAACCGATACAAATGGGACGCTAATATTCCGGATTCAACTCAGATGCATGACGACACGTATGCAGAGAATAAAGTGTGAGCACAATCCCATCCCATGCGTTGGAAACACGGGGTCGCCTGTGTTATTATGCATGTATAAATGTACATGTACGCCTATAGCTGCCCATCCTAGTGAATAAAGAACCGAAATGACATAGGGAACAAGAAATGTGGACTTGTCCGAACACGTTCAGACAAGCCGTTTCTGAGATACAGGTAATCAAAAGTCTGAGCATTGTGGTAATGCCGACAGGTAGGCAACCCCTGTAGCACGTACATGAAGATATGCTGCCAAGGCGCTGCTGTAGATTTTTTCAATGGCTCTCATCTTAATCTCTCGCACCGTGTCGGCGTGAGCCATTAGTTTGCACATACCATATTTCATGGCGATGTGATGCAATAAATATCAATACAGTCCCGTACAACACGTAATTGAAGGGGATCGACTTCACCGTCTATAGTTCAGTCACTGGATGCTGACGGCACTTCAACAAAACAAGGACATTGTGGGTCACATCCTGTGGACTGATGAAGCTCATTTTACCCAAGAAAGTGTACTTAATTGGCACAACACCCCCATTGACATCACGGCAATCCTCGTGTCATTAGTGCCAGGGGTTGTCAGGTCCGATGGGACATAAACATCTGGTGTGATATCCTGGGAAGCCGGTTGTCTTCCCTGACAGTCTCACGGGAGGTTGGTAAGCATTGTTTCTCCTCGGAGTACCGCAGGAGCTCTTAAGGCGGCCGCCTGGTGAAGGGCGTGTTTGTGTGAGGCGAAAATCTATGAGGTGCTACGAGCGACGTCGGCCGGCACATGTATTGTGATATCGCCTCTACGGCCAAAGTAGTAAACGCGCACGTAGTGTTCCTGCCGTAACGTTTTTAATGTGTTACTTTAAGCGGTGACCCTGTCATTTTATTGGACGGTCACTGAAGCTAAGTCTAATGTAGTACTTGTAGGCCTCAATTTCGTACAAATCCGTTACATATATCTTGAGAAACAACCGCGTGATAAAACCGATTTTAGCCAATTTTGAGGGCCTTAAAATAATGCTTCCAATGTGCGTTGTGTCACATTCACAAGTAGTCTGAAGTGTGTTTTCTTTTCGTAGATAAGCATTGTGGACGCACGTTGGCTGGTCTCTGAGAAAAAAACGTAACTCGAACACGCTGCACGCAGTTCGAGCCGGCCGTCTTAAAGGACGTTTCTCTAGCGCTGCGACGCGTTATGTAGTACCAACATGATTGGACACCTACGCATTGCAGTGCAGTAGTTCGTCAGTCATTTGATCGTATCTGTCCGTAGCGGTAGATAGGAAGGTATGGACGTGTATCCTGGCCACTAAGGTCACCGGATCTCGGTCCCTTAGACTACACCTTGTGGCGATTCTTTAAAGAACTAGTGCACCATGTAAATTTGGAAAGCATCGGGTTGTAGTATCTCGAGAGGTTGCGATAGACATAGAGCTTTCACTGGTTAGGGTTCCGTGGAATCTTGGGGCAATTAAGAGCAAAAACTCAATATGCGATTAAGAAAATCTGAGCATATTATTATATTCTCCGAATAACATACAACTGTGCGGCTTGACCACTGATACACTTCATGCTTAGACAGACTTATACAGCTCTGATTCGTGTCATACAGAATCTAAGTTTAACTCAGACGGTATCCACATTAAAATATAAGTGCGTACCTCTGCACGGGACTGCTATCAGTACTCCCTCAACAGGCACATGCATACAAACGGTTACACCTCTGCACGGGACCGCTACCAGTACTCCCTCAACAGGCGAATGCTTAGGAGGCCTGGGATGTCTTACCAGGATTCCCCAAGTGGCCTTGACTTCCGGACACCGCCGGACGTACAGCCCTGATTATACTCTGCTGCTCGTATTTATACTTATGTTAGTCATTACACTCGGTACTAATTGTGAGGCCGTGAGCAAAAATAAGTTCATGCGCACCATTGGGGCGCATGTTGTACACCGAGGCCCTGTACTGGCCTGTGGAGGGGATGTGCCTCTTGACCAACACTGACAGAGATGGATGATGCTTCCTTTCTCTGTCTGACATGAACGCACTGTTATTACTCTATGCATGTGACAGAACAGCACAACTATATACATGGTTACATTGAATTATACCTGTTACAGAATTACCTGGTTACATACAAGTACACTTGAGGGTCCATTACAGCGTAATGCATTGCCAGACTGAATGTTGCTGTAAACTTGTAACCAACGATCACTTGTGTGCGGTGCAGGCCGCGGTTATGCGTCACGTACGTGCCTGTGTTGGGATAGAGGGCAATTTAAACACATGCTACTTAGAAACTTACAAGGTGTCATTAAGACTGTTTCGTATAATGTAAATACAAGGATGTAATCAGTGTCGTGTTGTGTGCTGGTACGTACATATTGTAGCGCCTGTGTTTACAGGAAAAAAGGAAACAATGCAATATTATATTGTTTTGCTGCATTACGCGTACCACTTAAGACGTCCTGCATGTGCCTCTGCATACAAGTACCTACCTTCTCCTCTACTTGTTGTCATGTGTGTTGAAAACGTCTCGGTAGTTAAATTATACATTGATAGTGTTCCTCGGAAGCATGTCTTCATGTACGTGATACAAGGGTTGCCTACATGTCGGCATTACCACAATACTCTGACTTTAGAGTGCCCATATCTCAGAAACGGTTTATCTGAGCGTGTTCGGACAAGTGTATATTTTTTGTTCCTTATGTCATTCTGGATCTTTATTCCTTGGATGGGCTGCTACAGGCGTACATGTTCAGAAACACATGCGTGTTTCGAATTCGAAAGGTCAGCGTTCCATTTATAGTGGTTGTTGAATTATTGCAACTTAACATGTCCATTGTACATTAACACAACTTTCACGATGGTATTACGCTCATACTATTGACAATATAGGCGTGCTTTCCGTTATTTACTTTCCACCCGATATATATATATATATATATATATATATATATATATATATATAAACCTCCGATCGGCTGTAATAAAAAAACGGAATGAATTAGGAAATTATTTTAATGTCAAAAGAAACGTATACACCTTTACACTATTCCCTCTGCAAAGAATGATGCCTCCTGCCTATTCAGTCATGTTTTAACAGTGTCCTGCAGTTCATCATGGGTTTTGAAGCGTCGTCCTCCAAGCCACTTTTTCAACGTGGGGAAAAGGTAGAAGTCACTCGGTGCCAAATCCGGACTTTAAAGAGTGTATCGGCAAGCTGGTGCATTGGTAGAGGAAGTGTGCCAAATATGGAATATGTACCTAATATGGAATATGTACCTAATATGGAATACGTAGGTTTCCAGAAACTGCTACGCGGCAGCACTGTAACAGGTAGACGAGTGGAAGCACATTCAAGGCCACCGCTTTTGGACGTGACAGCAGGTCAGTAGAGATGCTTTGTTTGTCTGAGGTGGTCGATATTTTGTTTATTATCCTCTACAAGTTTGTGCAAGGTAAGCACTAAATGTAGATAAAATATATATCATCCCTATTACACTTGGTATTCAGATACTGAGTGGTTAGTAGAAGGTTCAAGCTTTAAAAGTTTTTTATGTTGAACAATTTCCATGAATATAGAGTTGCCATTTTCACGACTCGTGTGACAAAGTGGCTATGTCCCTATTATGGAATACTTTTGTGTTCCTAATATGGAATAGTATTCCATATTTGGTACAGCATATGTAAGTGTTCGGACACATATACATTTTTTGTTTACAGAATAATGTCTTGCCGGAAAAAGGACAGTACTACACCACAACGAAAGAAGTGGAATGCAGATGACATGGAGAAAGCAATAACAGAAGTGAGAAGCGATTCAATGGGTTATAAGAAGGCAGAAACTGCATTTAATGTTATATGAACCACTTTGTTTCTTCTTTCATCGAATAAAGACTAAACACCTGCACATGCAAGTAAATCTAACCTAGGCAGACGTCCAGTGTTCTCACCAGAGCTGGAAAAAAGGTTAGCAGACTATACAACAATCATGGGAAAAAATGATATGGCTTAACAAGGCATTATATCAAAGGGCTAGCACATCAATTGGCAGTCGTGAACGACATACCTAATCCATTTTCCAAGCAAAATGAGACTACTGGTCGTAAGTGGCTCGACTAATTTATCAAGCGTCACAAAGCTGTCATCACAATCAGAAAGCCCACAGGAACATCATTCAACAGAGCTGAGGGATTTAATAAAGAGAATGTGGCAGCATTTTTCGATTTACTTGAAGTTGAGATTTGGCAAAGCTTATTTGAAAGTTCAAACTGGCTCCATTGCTATTAATGGATTTAAAGCAACAGGACCTTATCCTGTGAATCGCAGTGTATTTGAAGACAAAGATTTTCTTGCGGCTCAGCAAGACGACATGGAAAATCCCACTGCAGTTCCTACTAGACTGGCGACGACAAGACGCAATGAAGGATCAGAAACCAATCTCATTGGACCAGAACAAGTTAGTCCTATCCCTCAAATGGCTAGAAGGAAAGGCCCATATAAAGGACGAGCTCCAGGGAAAGCTGCAGTTTTGACATCGTCGCCATATAAAGCCAATTAGGAGGGATCATTGCAACAAGCTTATCAGAAAACGACACTTAGGGCTAGGTCTACGAATCACCAAGAGGGCACTAAACGTTCTTCTAAAAATATTAAGAAGGTTTCTACAACAACAGACACTAACCTTAAACTACAAAACACACAGCCTTCACGCAGAGGATTGGTCACACGTAAGACGCAAGCACGGAAGAACAGAAACTATGAAAGATCTTCCGATGAGAGACATCCAGCTCAAGTGATGTTTCTACAGACCCTAATTTGCAAGTAGTTGGGCTAATGAGACCTAATGACCAAGATGCTACGTGTTTTTATTGGGATTGAAAAGTTTTCAGAAGATCGAAGAGGCGAAATGTGGATACAGTGTTTGGAGTGTCAACAATGGTGTCACATTGAATGCCCAGGTGCAGAAAATGATATGTTTGTTTGTGAATATTGCAAATAGACTTATCTACTGGATTGTATTTGCATATCTACGTTACCAAACCTAATTAAAATATAAAAATACATTTAATTAAAGTCCTTTCCAACATCATTATGATAGTTTGTGAATGTTTTCAACACTATTCCATATTAGGTACCACTTTTTGTAATGCATAGAAGTACACATTTTATGAAAAAGAATTACAATTTGTAATTTGATAGTATTTTCAGGTTCTTATAATTATAACGTAACTTGAAAATGTGTGTTTTATTAGTAAAAAAAATTCCTTGTAAGGAACATATAAAAACCGCGATTTTTACAAACAAAAAACAAAACTGTATTCCATATTTGGCACACTTCCTCTACGAAAAAATGCCTCAATCTGCACGGTGATTACGTGAAAAAATAGTATAAAGATGTATACGTTTCTTTTGACATTAAAATAGTTTCCTAATTAATTCATTTTTTTTATTACAGCCGATAAGAGGTTGGAAAAAATAACACTCGTTTATATATATACATACATTATATTTAAGCAAAATATAAGTAATTAGTGAGGAAAAACGCTGTAAATCAGCGAACATAGAATAGTAAGATGTATAAAGTTTTCCACAGCACAACCTACAGTGTTGCCAAACGTATTGAGATTCTGTTAAAGAGAGGTGTTAGAGGTTGCTATATAAAGGCAGTCACGAGTGACTATCTGTTACAGATGGCGATCTTTGTTAGAGGTGAAGTTACAGAATTGGCCCCCAGGGCAATGTATCTCTTTTTACGTTCCGTATCAGTTCAGCGCGCACTGTCAAAGTCAAATGAATCGCATGTTTTACGGAAATGAACGCGTGTACCTCGGTGCTAGGTTTTGCACGGGAAGATACGGAGGCCAAGCAACCGCCCGGTATTTGCTAGCCAGTCGTTCCAGAGCTTTGTTTTTATTAGACCGGCCCAGATGCTTCTAAGCCACCACAGAGACTTTCCGCTTCCCCACAACAGCCATTTTTTTTTTGTCTTTCCGCAACCTAGGTCCATTTAGCGGGCGCGCTTAGTCTCAATTTATTGGCGTGGACCGCAAGCTGCTGTCTGGCGGGGTGAAGATGGACTGCACCCTCACGTGGTAAGCGAATCGGTGATTAAACATAGGCCAGTCCCCGAGAAAGCCCATCACACAGCAAGGAGAGACTGCGCATGCACCTCCCTTTCCCGCCTTGCTTCGCAGACATAATGAGTTCTAACACTACATAGTATATTTTAATAGTAGTTTCCTACTCGGTAAATTTTTTTTGTACTTTTACAAAGAAAATCCTTGGAAACCCAGCTGCCAAAGAAATTCCTTGTAAGCTACATTGGTTGTCTTTGAAATAAAATACAAAGTATATGTTTGTAAAATTACAAGGACTAGCCTTGTAGCTGTACTTTCAAAAAGGAAAAAAAAAAAAATTTAAATGTTCATTTTACTTCATAAATAACACTGAACTTATTTATCAAATAACTTTTGAGTAAAGGACGTATACATGGAATTATTTTGAAAAAAAAAAAATCTCGGGAGATGCTAAGTTTCGAACCACTTTCCCCATGCTTAAGAATTTACGCAATTTACCATTAGACCACTGTGATTTCTGTACCACTAGTCTTTATTTATTTATATACATTCAATATACAATTCAGTAATAATTCTTTCTTTTAAAGCACGCAGTTAATATAAACATTCACTTTATTCCAGAAAATTACTTTTCAGAGGTCGTGGTCTTTGCATAAGTAATTTCTGGCGGTCTTACAATTTTTCTAGGTACACATTTTTCTAAGTTTTTTTTGCAAACAAACGCTTTTTAACATTATAAACTAATAATTTTACACGGAAAATTTTTTTAACATTTAAATAAGTTTGTACAACTACGAAGAAGTGCCTTGTCATATTTTACAAAATAATTGTGCAGGAATTGTCAGTATAGGTACAAAGAATTCCTTTGTAGTATTACAAACTTTGTAACTTCATAAACTAATGGTTTTACAAAGAAAATCTTTGTACTTTTACAAGAATTTGTAAAACTGAGAAGAAAATCCTTGTAAATTTTACAATACTTTTTTAGAGTTGTTTCTACTGTTTTTGCAAAACGAGAGCAGATATCAAAAATCTCTTGTTTGAATAGTTTCTTTCCATGATAGCTATTTTTTTTCAAACTCATAAATTGTACGGTTTCTACCAAAAAGTCAATTAATCAGAATTTCGTTAGATACACAATTAGCTAAACCCACAGTATTTATTGTCTTGAAAAAAAATCAACTAACATGGAGTAGCGATTTTAAACAAAACTGCCAGACAGATGAGATAACTGTTCTCGTTTAGGCATAACAAATAATATCGCTAAAAAGTAGAAACAAAAGGGCAACCAACAAGATGCCTCAAGCGCACGTAATTTTAATATGATTTTACTAACTTGCTTCGTTGTCTGTTTGTTTGTTCAGTAAACATCGTTACAATGTTGTACCGAAACACACTATTTAAATATGTTTTTTTTTTAAAATACACTTTCTTGTCTGTCTGTTCGGTACAAATTTCGGAATCGATATAAAACTAACTTCCCGAAGAGCTAGAGACTTGAAAATTTTAACATAGATCAGAACTTAATGCAAAATTGCACATACTCAAGACTATAAATAAGAAAACAGTAGTAAAAAAAAACATTAATGAGAAAATTTTTTTAAAACGTTCAAAAATGTATAAAATAATTCCTCCTCAATGAAAACAGTTGTAAGAGAGAAACAAATGGGGCGCATGCAATAGATACCTCACGAATGAATAATTCGTCTGTCACTAACAATTATATCGCAGTGCAAATTATATGAACTGTCGTGTGAGTTTTCTGAACGGCAGCTACCCTCGACACTCCTTGCTATTATCTTTTCATGCTCCTACGTTGTGTTTTAAATGATACAACAACCATTTTCATAGGAGAAATTGCTTTATACTTTTTGGTCAGTTTTAAAAACGCATGACGTTAAAACATTTTTGTTACTTAAAGCTGACTTGAACTAACAGGGAAGAGGAAAGGAGAAGGACGTAAAGTAGAAGCCTTTATGTCTCTTCGAAAGCTAGGTCATTAGCAACTTCGAAACACAACTTGCCACAAGGACAGGGACTGAAAGAGGAGTCGGCCATGGCCTTTGTTAAGGAATCGTCTCAGCGTTCCACCGGAGCGTTATCGGAAAACGATGGAAGCCAGATATCAGGATAGTTGGAGACAGGAATTGAAAACAGGTCCCTACACTTTACCATTGCGCCGCTTCACTCCGTGGTTGTATCCTGTGGTACCCGCTTTTCTTAACGGTATGGAAGGGTCTCATTCATGCTTGTTGAATTTCCCATTTATTAATCACTGGCTTTTTCTAGCGGGTTCACTCGTGTCATTCTAAGATATTAATGGAGTATTTGTTAATAAACCACCAATCCTCTGTGCTGTAACAACAGTCAGCAATAGAAACAGTGTAAAAATATGTATGTATTTAACATAATACAAACTGTGTAGCCTACTAACCATATTATATTGTTTATTAATTTATTGTTACAACAACTTGAACTGGGGAATTCGTTCAAAAGGTTTCAATTTAATGCGATTATATAGCTGAAAAAGAATTTAAAAGTGCATAATGATGCACCAGTATCGTTAACGGCAATTTATAACATATTTAGGAATATTAAAAAAAAAAAACCTTCAGTAAATTTTTTGGGCACTCCTATCTTGTACGTGGTTTTGCACCCTCCCTCAACCTAAATTATTGTTTTTTTTTTTTGCAAAATAACTTTGCGAAAGTTTTTTTAATTGTTTTTTTTTTTTGCAAGGTAGCCTACACAGTTCAGCCCCCCTGTATACCCTTTCGAAATAAGTTTTTTTTTTTCACAGAAACCTTCACAGACGGACTCAAGACAACTAACATAATTGTTTTATTACTGTTTTTATTTTTAAATACCGTGTTCAGCCCATCTGCCTCGAATTGCCCCCCCCCCTTAAAATTATTACTTAGTTTTTTTTTTCGGCAGATACCTTTGTGGGCGCATTCTCATACAAATGCTTTGGCATTAGTCACCATTTTTTACATACGAATCCCCTGATAATTCTGAAAAGGTTAAAATAAATTCATGAATTAAAATAAATAAATTACTAATTGCGTCATCAATATTAGTCAGATGTTATGAATATTTTAGAAAGGTGATGTATTTTTCTATAACGCGATAATAATATATTTTAAATACGTGTTTCCAAATTGCTTAGCAATACACAGAAAAAAGATTCCAAATCAGCTTGTGATGCCCTTCATTAAGGAGCCTCCATAGTTCATAAATTAGCAACATTTCAAGATACCTTATTTACATCAATAAAAAAATTTTTACAATATAGAGTAAAATTTCCTTCATGCAATGACAGAAGTGTATCATTATTATTAATAGTCGAAGTTCTTATGCTGGAATATCGATATATATATATGAACCCTTTATCCACTAAATAAATATATTAGAATGATTCTTTATTTTCTGATCTCCTTATAAATTTTGGTTGTACAAATAAATCAAACTATTTCTCTTGCTACAATTTAAACACTATAGCTTAAATGGAAATCGTAAAATAAATTCGATAATCGATTTAATATTAAAATACACAAATTAAAGATAACATTTTGGTTGGGTTATGTTAGCGATGAAGAGATAAGTAAATACTTTTTACAAGTTACATATTTGACTGCAGCAATAAAAACATAACATAATGCTCTAAAAATACTACATGACAATTTTGTTTACAACTGCTGTAAATGAATATCCAACATTTGCCTGTGAATATTTACCAAAAATTTCGTTTCAGTCTGTGTTACTAAGTAAAGTTCAAATATTTTACACCCTAAAGTTGAGACATTTTACAAGAATTACAAGGTATATTTAAAGAATTTTACAAAGAAAATTTGAGACGTCTCTTCTTCTGACTGAGATAATACAATACATCGTCAAGAGTGACAGGAATATTACGATGTATATACAACATCCCTAGCCCATTTAAACGATCCTGACTCATTGTATTTCTTAGATATGACTTTAAAAACCGCAGAGTGGAAAATGATCTTTTATTAGACGCAGTACATACAGGCAATGTCACCATAATTCTAAGAAGTTTTTTTACCACAGGGAATAGTTCCACACTACACATAAGAAGAGCTTCTGATGCATTTTTTTGGTGGTTTTTCCATTGCTTCTACTCGTCGGTACCAGAGTTCACACTCTCCTGAAGCTGCTAACTCACTGCAATTTAAGACACCTTCATATTTTTCAAACATCTTAAACTGCTCTCGTTGGTTGGATGTTGGTCTAGCAGAGCTTCCGTCAGGCATAATGCACATAAAGCTTTGAAGAAGTAATTTGTGTTTCAGTAGTCTTTCATTCTTATAAAATGATCTAGAAATGAAACAAAAATTTAAACTCTGAAGTAATCTTCCTACCAACCCTATCTACATTCGACGCAGCGAACTAATAACGAACAGCAAAGTCATCGGCCTCCCACGCCACGGATCTGAAGTGATTAGCAATGATTATATATTATCGTCTCGGCTATACAGGATTACACAACATGTATTGTAAATATGTTATAGGCCTAGTTATGCAGTATACATAAAGGCCAGCAAACAAATTTAATAAAGTATTTTTAATAAACAATAATTAAAATTCGTATCTTCTTTAGTAAACTTTTGTAAAGTAACCGATGAACTCGTCACCCCGGGCAATGATGATGAGAGGGTTTTACGGCCTTTTAACACCTAAGGTCTTGAGAGCCGATTCACCCCGGTCAACGGGGGGGGGGGGGGTTGCAACCCCTATATCCCCCCCTTGGCTACACCCCTGCTCGTACTAAATTGGACGACGGAGTAGGTGCTATGTTGTGATATTGGTAAAATTCTTCATAAATATATCACACGTGTCTGATAACTTTAACATTTAATGATTAATAACTATCGTGAAAATAATGTTGGTTTAAGTTGGAATTCCAGAAAAATTTAATAGGATTGATTATTTTTTCTTAGGTTCAGTTACAAACCTGTAGTTTTAGGCATGTTGATCCAGTCGTGACTTTTATGAACCTTGTGATATTCACAGGTTACTGACGAGAACCATTTGTTATCTTTAACTAAACAGGTATACGTCTAACCTTGATAATCCATTCAAATCCTGTGCGCTCAGATGCCTTGCGCAACTCTGCTTTCTGTTGGCAGATTTTGTGATTGTTAGGGCAATTTTGCAGAGAAAAAATTACAATATGTTCCAGAGAAAATGCAATAATTACGTCACCCAATGTTTAAAACCTTCGAGATCGTCTAGATCTCCCTAAGCTGGTTTAGAGTACATTGCTGTGTCTCCTAACCTGCAAGAATTCTTGTCATCGATGATGGCCCTGGTATTGGGCCGGTGTGCCTCCCGGCCTATTCTGGCGGGCAGCGAGGCGATGGTCGCCGTCAACGTCTCCTGCGGGGCCGTCAGTGGGTTCCGGAATCAGCTGCAACCTGGCTTCATGAATTTCGGCGAAAGACTGTGAGCTCAAGTTGGTGACCAGACCTCCCTGGGACCGCACTGGAGTGACGTCACAGTTCACAGTTTGTGATTTGTTCCCTACATTTCCTGCATCTGGTGACGCCTTCACGGCGGAAAACGGCGAGTTTACAATATTGTACATTTAAGGAAGATGCTCATGAGCCGATTAAAAAATGTTGATGTAATTGGACACTTAAAAAAACTAAACTGAATATTCACCCCACCTCTAAGTTTAGTGTTTTGTGTGAGGAGAGGGTTAAGACTTACGGGGGCTGGTAGTAAACTTGAAGATAGCTCTCCGTGCCACGTGTTCGAGTAGGCTAAGAGGCGTGGCTAAGGGCCGGGGGCGCGGTTCATCACAGTGACGTGTCTAGAGGAAGTCGCAGTGGTGGGGGTGCGAGCCATCTGCCTTGTCCTTCCCCTCTCTCATTGTAAGCCTATCTCCCTGAGAGGAA